>NAVB01001789.1:0-19594 GCA_002179805.1 Acanthamoeba lenticulata | reverse complement strand
AACATCACCAGGCCAGAGCTTCTCCTGAGGAAGCTGCGGTGGTGACGCTTCTCCCGTCCGAGATCCGCACCTTCTTGTTCGAGTTTGTGGCCACCAGCTGAGTTTCATTTTCTATTTGTTTTAAATTTAAAAGAGGAATTTTAAAAACACTTTTAAAAAAACATTTCCCGATTTGTTATGCGCCAACGCTGCGGGCCCGCGTGTAGGCGACCCGGAGGCGCTCCTGCAGCTCTCGTGGCAACCGCTGCAGCTGGGCTTCCTGCACCGCCGGAAGGCTGTCGCGGTGGATCTCCGCCAGCCGTATGAGGCACTGCTCGGCCAGGCTGAAGGCCGAGGCGGGCAGCATGCCCGGCTCCCCGCTGTAGAGGAAGCGAGAGGGCGGAAGGTTCTCCAAGAACTTACGCACAGCGTCGCGAGCCAGAGTGAAGAAGAGCTCGTCTACCCGCTCGTTCTTTCGCACGTCGATTTCGATGTACTTGATCCCGGCGCTGGTGGCAAAGGCCATGGCCTCGAAACGGCTTACCACCTGTTGTCACGCCAGGCGGGTCACACGAAGGTCCATGATGCGGGCATATGGGGAGCACGACAGCAAGAGGCTCTGTACGCGGATGCGGCGCTCGCCGTAGGCACTATCGGCATCGTTGTCGTCGTCACCGCCATCGTCATCTTCTTTGCGGCACGAAGTAAGGTCACAAACGATCAAGCGAGGCGGATTCCACTGGCACAAGCGGTCGGCGAGCGCGAGCCACTGGCTCAAATCGTCGAAGGAGGCGCGATCTGGTGCAGCTCATACCGGTGATCAGTCCACTTCATCCAAAAACAAGCAGAGTGAACCCGCAGCGGGCGCCGTACCGGTGGCATCAAAGACGAACGCCAGGCCACACATGCGGTCAAAGTCGGGGCCCCGAATGAGCCTAAGTCCCGATGACGGCGCCTTGTGGTCCTCTTCGAACTGTCCAGGAGATGCGACCGCGCCCAAGACGCTGAGTTTCTGTTCAGAAAAGGGCCGTTGAGCTCTCAAACACACGAATAGGCCTCGATGGTGAGAGTAATGCACCAACGTCCTGCCGTCCAGCTCGATCGTCCGTATTTTGAGGTCAGTCCTGCGCGATGCAACGTCAGACAAAAGAACGAAGAAAAGAACGGAGAGGGAGGGGGGGGGGAAGCGAACTTGCCCTAAGGTGGCGGCGGTGAGAGGCCACTTCATATCTTCCCCGAAGCGGAACAGCAATGGACCGACCTTGACATCTTCACCCAAACCAAGGCCAACCAACAGAAGAGTTAGGGTGTAGGCTGCTGCGCTCAGCGACCACTGGCGCTGGACGGCACGCACTCGGACTGCCTAGTAGGAGAAACTCCCCCCGTCGCCGCCCCGGCAGGTCCTCGCGCAAGAGAGGAGCGCCTGGTTTCAGCTTCGCCCTTCTACTTTCGAGGTCTCGCCGTTTTATGCTTGTTCTGTTCCCCATCGCTCAAGCCTAAACGCCCTTCGGGGTAGTTTACGCTTTGTTGGTTGCACCTTTTTGCCACATAAAGCTTGATAGCCGACACTTCACTTTCAATAAGGGCCAACCGTTGATGAGCGGCCGTTCTTTTTGCAATGTCTCCTCTGGTGCCAAGTTACGGAACATAAGAAAGGCGTAGAATTGGAACAGGAAGACTCATGGACAAGAGAAGTCTCAGTTCGTCCACTGACGTGAGGGGGAGAGAAGGGGGGGGGGGCAGGAAGGGCTCCTCGAAGCCCATGTATGTAAGCGAGTAGCACTTCGTCATCAAGGTCTAATCTGGTCAGTTCTTGAGGGTATCGGCCAGGAGCTGTCGCAGCTTGTCGAAGCCAGCAACGAACACGCCTTGTTCGACAGTTTTCTCCACGGTGGGTCCGGTTGCGTCCTCACCATCAAACTCGGCGCTCCTGTGGCGGCAAAGACATGTCCAAGCGGGTTCGGCGTCAGCCACGGGCACGAGCAGGGCTGGAGGAAAAGGGGGAAGCACCATTCGGCAAAGGTGGCGTTCTTGGTGGTCACGCGCTTGAACGAGAGACGAGCATGATAGTTGTTGCAGAGACCTGGGAACACGCCCGTCGCGTCCACTATCGAGTACGTGTAAAAGTGCTCCTGTGGGAATGGCATGCCATGAGCAATGCGTTCCAGTTCACCTTTGCGGTTTGAGAGGAGTATACTATACGGTGGAGGAGTAGCTGTTGAGGGTCTCCAGGAGGTGCTTGTCGCCAGGCAGTTCGATCCGTCTGTTCTTTCCAATGACATTATCTTCCTTGGCATAGCCCTCCGCTGTGTCCCCCGCGCCAAAGGTCATTAATGCGCCACAACTTGCTGGGCAAGTGAGAAGGGCAAGCTGTACTCTCGTGCTTGGAGGAGAGGCCCGCCCACGAAAGGTCGGAGAATGAGCTAACCGCTGCCCAGACTGCCTCGAGCGGCGCTTCAATGACGGTGCTCACGTGGACCTTACCCTTGTATCCTGACTTGCTGGCCATTTTGAACGGTGCTGTGGTTACTTGCCTTTGCTGTTTTACCTCCACGCCCAAGTCACTTGCTTTAAGTACTCAATGAACGGCGCCGATACAGCAAAGCGGCGCCACAATGCTCGGCGAACTGCTCGGCGAGGTGACGTCAGCTTCGTGCTCTCGGTCTTTTCATTCCCAGGCAGGATGACGACCCTTGTCCTTAAAAAGAAATTATCTGGTCTGGCCAGCGACGCTTGGTGGGCTTGCGCGAAAGAACACAGACCTTGCGGGCCACTCCTCTTTTGACCACTAAACTCCCTTCCTTGGCAAGTGTGGAAGATGAGAGGCGGGCGAGGGTTCACGTGCGTCCTCCTCCTGCTTGTTCTCCTCTGCGGGAGCGTGATAGCGTCCAAGAGCTCACGAGGGAACGGTAGGCTCACCTTTCTCTACTCACTGTCTCCCGGAGCAGAGATCTCTGTACCTTCTTCTCACACCACTTTTTGTTCTTGATCCAGTCCCCAAATACCACCACAATGAGAAAGTGAGCAGTCACACGCGAGGCGTGGCCGTCGTCCCACTACTCCCTCCCACTGGGTTCTCAGTTCCTACCGTCACCGAATCTTGGGCGTTGTTCTTGTGGCAAGCCCCCGCCTCTGGCCTCCCCTCCAACGCTGAGCGATATCTGATTCTTGGAGAGTCAACGTAAACTCAATCCCATCTTTGAATCTCGCTACATCTTTCTCGCCATCTTTCCAACTTGATCGAACAACATTCTGACCTCTTTTCGGCAACTGCAGCGCCGGCGGCATTTCCCTCTACGCGTCTGTAGGCGTCAGCACCAACACTTATTTCTACCAAGGTTCCACCTCCCCTCCCTGGCTCAGTCCTCGTCCGCTCCCACCCGCTTAAGCCCTACTTTTCCTTCTTCTTTTCGTCTTTCTTGCTGGCGCCAGACCTGTCTGGCGGCACGTCCTATCGGGCCAGGATCTACACGGTGGGCTCCAACGTCACCTTATCGGCGCCCAGCGCCGACGTCTTGTTCACCACCTTGTCGCCGCGAGTTCCCGACGCTCCGTCCAATGTGAACGTCGTCAACACCACGTCGATGTCCTTTGTGCTCACCTGGGGCAGGCCGTTCTCCTCCGGCGGTCAGCCCATCACGCAGTATGCTGTGGAGGTCATGACGAGGTTCGTTCAAGCCAAAGGTTTTGCTGGAGGGCAAGTGGAGCCTCTGTCAAGGACTCAACTTTAACTTGATGATTGATTGGTGGATTGCAGCCAAGGCACCGCCGTGAACAGCTTCGTGCTGGGAAGCACAGTCAGAAGCGTTCAAGTCACAGCACTCCAACCCGGCGAGACCTACACCGCCCAGGTCAAGGCGGTCAACTTGGTCGGCTCCTCGTCGGCAAGCCAACTCGTCAGCGTGACGACGTTCCAGACGCCCTCGCTCCCGAGGAACGCGAGCGTCGGCAACATCACCGACACGAGCGCTACCATCAGCTGGCTGCCGCCGACCTCTGACGGCGGCACGCCCATCACCGCTTACGTGTTGACCGTCAGGTTGGTTTGCAGACATGCTCTAGTCCCTTGTTTGATTGAAGTCCTCATCTCAAACGCTGAACAAACGCCTGCAGGAACACCTTTGGAGTCGAGCAGCAATTTTTCACCACAGCTCTCTCCTACGTCCTCACCGGCCTGAGTCCGAGCAGCACCTACACCTTCACCGTGCAGGCCATGAACGCGGTCGGCATGTCGAATACCGGCCTTCGCGCCATTTCCTTTGATACGATCGACCTTCCTTCTGCGCCGCTCAACAAGGTGGTCACCGCCATCACGGCCACCGCGGCCAACGTGTCCTGGATGCCTCCTGTCACCGTCACCGGCGACATCCGCTACAACGTGGACATCCTCTTGGGGAGCAACGTGGTTCGCTACGACGCCGGGTCCGCCCTGTTCTTCCTGGTCACCGGTACGTGGCACCAGGAGCCCCTCTTTGGCGATGTGGCGATTGCCTTGGGCCAAGACACTGAAAAACTCGAGATCAGGTCTGCGGCCGGCGAGCAACTACACGGTGCGGGTCTCGACCGCGAACAACGCCGGCTCCTCGTCCGACGGCAACGGCACTTCGTGGTTTGTCACCCTGAAGTCGGCCCCCGGCAGGCCCCTCGACCTCGCGACCGTGTTTGTCACGAGCAACGCGGCGGTCCTGAACTGGGGTCTGCCCGACTACGACGGCGGCGAGCCCATTGCCTACTATCAGGTTGAGCTCAGGCTCGGCCTGGACTCGGTCCAGTTCGTCGTGGCCCCGGGCACGAGCGTGACGCTCCAGAGTCTGCAACCGGGTTCAACCTACACCGCGATCGTCTACGGCGTCAACGCCATCGGTAACGGCCAGCCGGCCACGCTCGTCTTCACCACCAACAATGGCCAGACCGTTCCCGCGCCTCCGGGCAGGCCCTCCTTCAGCGACCCTACCAGCTCCGGGGCTACGGTCTCGTGGACCGCTCCGGCGAACGACGGCGGCTCCACGGTCACCGCCTACGTCGTGTTTGTCCAGTCCAGCAACGGGTCGCTGCCCTTCCCGGCCTTTGACACAAGGCTGGCCATCAGCGGTACCACAACGTCAACTCTTTTTCCAATTAAACCATTGTTTTTCCGATTTTCAAACTTATATTTCATTGTTTTTAAATAATTGATGCCAGGTCTCGAGTTTGGCGTGAACTACTCGGTGGCTGTTCTCGCTGTCAACGGGATCGGCTACTCGTCGCTGTCCGCCGCGAGCTCCCTGGTGCTGCCCGCGCCCAGCGGGACACCGACGGTCAGTCCCAGCCGCAGCGTAACGCCTTCCGTCAGCGCGCCGCCGAGCCCGAGCAGCTCCATCTCTCGCTCTCCGTCGGTCTCGCCTTCGCCAACGCCGTCGATCAGCGTGTCGCCCAGCACGACCACCTCGCCCAGTTTCTCGCCGACGGCGTCGCCCACGCGCAGCCCATCATCCTCGCCCACTTCGTCTGCCTCTCCGACAGCGTCGATCAGCATGTCGGCCAGCCCGACCCGCACACCCACCGGCACGCCGACGATGTCTGCCACGAGGACGCCATCGCCCTCGCGCACTGTGTCGCCCTCGCCCACGGCGTCGGTCAGTGTTTCGAGCAGCCCGACCCGTACGCCTACCGGTACGCCAACAGCTTCCTCAACAAGCACGCCGTCGACCTCGCCCACCGCGTCTACCTCGCCGACGGCATCGGTCAGCCCGACCCGCACGGTCAGCCCGACTCGTACACCCACAGTCTCACCGACCATTTCGTTCACGCCTACGGCGTCGGTCAGCCCGACCCGCTCGGCCACCGGCACGCCAACAAGATCGCCGACCAGCACACCATCAATCTCGCGCACGGCATCGCCCTCGCCGACGGCGTCGATTAGCGTGTCGGCCAGCCCGACCCGCTCGCCCACCGGCACACCGACAACGTCGCCGACAGCGTCAACCACACGCACACCGTCATCCTCACCCACGGCATCGATCAGCGTTACAGCCAGCCCGACCCGCTCGCCTACGGGCACGCCGACGGCGTCAACCACGCGCACGCCATCATCATCACCCACGGCATCAATCAGCGTTACGGCCAGCCCGACCCGCTCACCTACGGGCACGCCGACGGCGTCAACCACGCGCACGCCGTCATCCTCACCCACGGCATCAATCAGCGTTACGGCCAGTCCAACTCGCACGCCTACGGGCACGCCGACGGCGTCAACCACGCGCACGCCCTCGCCGACGGCCAGCCCCACCCGCACGCCGACCGTCACACCGACCGCATCCTCAACGGGCACGCCGTCGGTCTCGCGGACTGCATCGCCCTCGCCAACGGCCTCGGTCAGCGTTTCGTCCAGCCCGACCCGCACGCCTACCGTCACGCCAACGGCGTCCTCAACCAGCACGCCGTCGGCCTCGCGCACAACGACGCCCTCGCCGACAGCCAGCCCGACCCGCTCGCCCACCGGCACGCCTACAGCATCGCCGACCAGCACACCCTCGCCCTCGCCGACGGCGTCGATCAGTGCTTCAGCTAGCCCGACCCGCTCTCCCACCGGCACGCCAACGGCGTCTTCTACCACTACTCCATCGTCCTCGCCGACAGCATCGATCAGCGTTTCGGTCAGCCCGACTCGCACACCGACCGCCTCGCCGACGGCGTCTCCCAGCAGCACGCCATCAGTCTCGCCGACAGCTTCCGTCAGCGTCTCGGCCAGCCCGACTCGCTCGCCCACCGGCTCTCCGACGATGTCGCCGACCAGCACGCCCTCGCCCTCACCGACGGCGTCGATCAGCGCCTCAGCCAGTCCGACCCGCTCCCCGACTGGCTCGCCAACGTCCTCACCGTCGTCCACAGCATCGCCCTCGCCGACAGCTTCCATCAGCGCCTCGGCCAGTCCGACCCGCTCGCCCACCGGCACACCGACAACATCGCCAACGGCGTCGATCAGCGTCTCGTCCAGCCCGACTCGCACGCCTACCGTCACGCCGACGGCATCCTCAACAGGCACACCGTCGGCCTCGAGGACTGCATCACCCTCGCCAACGGCGTCTATCAGCATCTCGTCCAGCCCGACCCGCTCGCCCACGGGCACGCCGACGACATCGCCCACTAGCACGGCCAGCCCGACCCGCACACCTACGGCCAGCCCGACCCGCTCACCCACCGGCACACCGACAACATCGCCGACGGCGTCAGTCAGCGTCACGGCCAGCCCGACGCGCACGCCAACCAGCACTCCATCTCCCTCGCCGAGCGCGTCTATCAGCGTTTCGGCTAGCCCGACGCGCACACCGACCAGCACGGCCAGCCCAACCCGCACGCCTACCGTCACGCCAACGGCATCCTCAACCGGCACGCCGTCGGCCACTAGATCACCCACAAGGACTGCATCACCGACCAGCACGGCCAGCCCGACCCGCACGCCTACCGTCACGCCAACGGCGTCCTCAACCAGCACGCCGTCGGCTTCCAGATCACCCACGAGGACTGCATCACCGACCAGCACAGCCAGCCCGACCCGCACACCTACTGTCTCGCCGACGGCATCCTCAACCAGCACGCCGTCGGCCTCCAGATCACCCACGAGGACTGCATCACCGACCAGCACGGCCAGCCCGACCCGCACGCCTACCGTTTCGCCGACGGCGTCCTCAACCCGCACGCCTACCGTCACACCGACGGCTTCCTCAACCAGCACACCATCGGCCTCACGCACGGCCTCGCCCTCGCCCACGGCTTCGATTAGCGTGTCGGCCAGCCCTACTCGCACGCCCACGATCACACCAACGGCGTCACCCACGAGGACTGCGTCGCCCTCGCCGACAGCGTCGATCAGCGTTTCGCCAAGCCCGACCCGCTCGCCCACCGGCACGCCCACGGCCTCACCCACGAGGACTGCGTCGCCCTCGCCGACGGTGTCGATCAGCGTTTCGGCCAGCCCTACCCGCACGCCTACCGCGAGCGTCACGCCCAGCTCCACGACGTCCCCCACAAGCACGCCCTCGCCGTCAGCCACCGCGTCGGCCAGCCTCACGCCAACGACCTCGCCAAGCAGCTCCCCGTCGGCATCGGCGACTATGTCGCCGACGGCATCGGCCAGCCGTTCGCCCAGCCCGTCGGTCTCGGGCACGCCGACCGTGTCGCCCTCAGCCTCGGCTAGTGTTTCGCCGACGGCGTCGATCAGCCGCTCGCCCAGCCCGTCGGCTACGGTCACGCCGACGTCCACACCCACGGCCAGCCCAACCGCGTCGGCCACTGGCTCGCCCACGGCGTCTGCCACCGTCAGCCCGACCAGCTCTCCCTCGGGCACGCGGACGGCATCTCCTACGGCCACGGTCAGCCCGTCATCGTCCGCCACGACAACACCCACGGCTTCGGCCAGCGTCAGCCCAACGGCCTCCGTCTCGAGCACACCTGCGGTCTCGCCCTCCACCAGCGCGACCACGTCTCCCTCGACCACGCCGACGGCTTCGACCTCGCGCTCGCCAGCGGCCTCGCCCACGGCTTCCACTAGCGTCAGTCCGAGCGTGTCTGTCTCCGGCACGCCTGCGGTGTCGACCACGCCGGCCGTCTCACCTACGGTGTCCTCCAGCGTTACGCCCAGCCCGAGCGCTACGGCCACGAGCACGAGCTCGCCAACGCGGACCGCCACGCCCACGGCATCTCGCACGGCCTCGCCCTCTCGCACGGCCTCGCCCTCGGTCTCCACTGGCTCCAGCCCGAGCGCCACGGCCTCGCCCTCGGCGTCCACCAGCGTCAGCCCGGCTGCCTCGACCACGCGCACACCCACGGCCTCACCCTCGCCCTCGGTCTCCACTGGCTCCAGCCCGAGCGCCACCGCCTCGCCCTCAGCTTCCGTCACGCGCACGCCCACAGCTTCGGCCACGCGCACGCCTACAGCCTCGGCCACGCGCACGCCTACAGCCTCGGGCACGCCTGCCGCCACAGCCTCAGGCACACCTGCGGCTTCCATCACGCGCACGCCCACCGCTTCGGCCACCGCTTCGGCCACGCGCGCGCCTACAGCCTCGGGCACGCCTGCCGCCACAGCCTCAGGCACACCTGCGGCTTCCATCACGCGCACGCCCACCGCTTCGGCCACGCGCACGCCTACAGCCTCGGGCACGCCTGCCGCCACGACCTCAGGCACACCTGCGGCTTCCATCACGCGCACGCCCACCGCTTCGGCCACCGCCTCGGCCACGCGCACGCCCACAGCCTCGGGCACGCCTGCCTCCTCGACCACGTCTACGCCCGCCCTCTCGCCCGCAGTGTCTGCCTCGCGCACGCCCACGGCCTCGGCCACAGCGACCGCCAGCGTCAGCTCAACCGCCGCCGCCTCGGGCACGCCCGCGGCGTCGACCACGCGCACGCCCACTGCCTCGGCCACACGCACGCCCACCGCCTCGGCCACAGCGTCCGTCTCGGGCACGCCTGCCGCCTCGGCGTTTGCCACCGTCAGTCCGAGCCCCACGTCCTCGGGAACGCCTGCCGCGTCGGTCACGCGCACGCCCACTGCCTCGCCCACGGTCTCGGCGACGACGACCACCAGCGTCAGCGCGACCGCCGCTGCCTCGGGCACGCCCGCTGCGTCGATCACACTCACGCCCACCGCTTCTGCCACCGTCTTGGTCTCGCCAGCCACTTCCACGACGCCCACGCCCACGCTCTCGTCCACAGCGTTCCCCATCCTCAGCCCGAGCGCCACCGTATCGGCTACGCCTGCCGTCTCCACCTCGCGTACACCGAGCACCTCGGCCACGGCCTCGGCCTCAGCGACAGCAACTTCCAGCGTCAGCTCGACGGCCGCTGCCTCCAGCACGCCTGCGGCTTCGACCACGCCCGCTTCCACGAGCACACCGACGGCCTCGGGCACGCTTGCCGCGTCGGTCACGCGCACGCCGACCTCCTCGCCCACGGCGTCGACGAACGTCAGTCCGGCGGTCTCGGGCACGCCCACGGCGTCGGTCACACTCACGCCCACCGCTTCGCCCTCGCCCTCGGCGTCCACCAGCGTCAGCCCGACCACCGCTTCCTCAGGCACGCCTGCCGTCTCGCCCACGGCATCCGTCACCGTCAGCCCGGGTGCCTCGGCCTCGGTGACGGCTACGGCCTCGGCCAGCCCGGCCTCGTCGGCCGCGCCCACTACATCCTCCACGCCGACGGCGTCCTCCACCGTGCCGCCTAGTCCGACCGTCTCTGCCTCTTTCTCTCCTGCCGTGTCGGCGAGCGCCGCCCCGAGCGAGTCGGCCATGCCCTCGGTCTCTGCCAGCGTCGTCGCCAGCCCGACGGCTTCAGCCTCGGGCACACCCGCGGCTTCCACCAGCGCCACCCCGGCCTCGTCCGTATCGCCCTCAGCATCGACAAGCGCCAGTCCGGCCGCCTCTGTCTCGGGCTCGCCCTCGCCCACGTCGTCGACCAGCGCAAGCCCGAGCACTTCTGCTTCGGGCACGCCGGCCTCGTCCGTCTCGCGCACGCCCTCGGCTTCGCCCTCGGCGTCCACAAGCGCCAGCCCGGCTTCGTCAGGCACGCCTACCGCCTCGCCGACGGCATCGATCAGCGTCAGCCCACCGGTCTCGAGCACGCCCGCCGCCTCGCCTACGTCAGCAAGCAGCGTCAGCCCGACAATTTCAAGCACGCCTGCCGTTTCGCCCTCGGCGTCCACCAGCGTCAGCCCAGCTGCCTCGAGCACGCCTACCGCCTCGCCGACGGCATCGATCAGCGCCAGCCCGGCCGTTTCGAGCACGTCTGCGGCTTCGCCAACGGCCTCCGTCTCGCGCACACCCACGGCTTCACCCACGGCGTCCATTAGCGCTAGCCCATCGTCGTCTGTCAAGCCTACGGCCTCCATCTCGACCACGCCGTCGGCCTCCACCACGCGCACGCCTTCGGTCACGCCCACTCCGTCATCATCCGCGTCGCGCACCCCCTCCGCCTCCGTCTCGCGCACACCCACGGCTTCGCCCACGGCGTCCATCAGCCGCTCGCCGTCCTCGAGCTCGACCCCATCGCCGTCGGGAACTCGCGTTTCCGCAACGCCCACACGCAGCGTCTCGCCGACCAGGAGTCCCACGTCAAGCAGGTCTCCGTCGATCTCGGCCTCGCCCAGCACGACCGCGACAAAGTCTGCTTCGCCCAGCAGGACCGCAACGACGACGCCGACGTCAAGCAGGAGCCCGTCAAGGTCCAGCACGCCCAGCAGAACCGGCTCGCCCAGCCTCAGCCCGTCGACCACGCGCATGTCCGAGAGCCCCAGCCCCACGAGATCGGTCTCGCCCACAAGTACGTCTACGCCGAGCGAGTCTACCAGCCCGAGCAGGACCATCACGCCCTCGCTCACCGCCACCTCGACCCCGAGCGCCACCCGCACCCCGACAAACTCGCCGTCGCCTTCCATCACGCCAAGCCGCAGCGTCACGCCCTCGCGCACGCCCTCACGAAGCCCGACCAGGAGGCCCACACCGAGCTCCAGCCCGACCAAGTTCCTCAATCCGTTCTTGAGCAGGTCGCCCTTCCGAACCCCCACCGTCTAGACGACTTGCTTGTTTCCTTTCATCTCCGGCTTGTACATTTATGATTTTTTAAAAAATTCCTTCATAAATATTTCCAAATTTTCACAGATATTTGCCAAAAAAAAGCGAACGTAGCAAGGGAATGTTATGTTTTGTTTGGTTGCTGGCTTATGTACAACAGATCGGAGAGAGGGGGCGAGAAAGATCCTTTCTTTCTCGTCCCCGACTTCCTCTCTCTTTCTCAAAACAAAACTAAAGCTGGAGGTGGCGGCGAGGCCGGGGATGGTGACAACGACGAAGTAGAGAAAGACGAGGTGGCCGAGACGGCGTCCATGAACGGTGGATCTGAGAAGGACCGCGTTGTCCGCCGCGGCACGCCGTCCAGCGACTTGACGGAGCTGCTGTTGTTGCCGCCGCCAGTCTTGCCTTGGTGCTGCTTCTGTTGCTGCTGCTGTTGTGGCTTGGCTCCACGAGGCTGAGGCGAAGTGGCCTTGTCCTTGGCGGTGGCGCTCGCCGGGGAGCTCGGCGTGCGGCCTCGCCGAGGCGACCTCTGCTGCTGCTGCTGTTGCTGCTTGTTGGCGCTCGAGATCGTCGGGAAGTCGGCATCACTGTAGACCGGCGGCTTGCCTCCACTCGTTGACTTGCCACCACCACCACCGCCACCGCAGCTCTTGGTGTGCTGGTGCTGGTGTTGCTGCTGCTGTTGATGATGGTGATGTTGTTGATGGTGCTGCTCGTCCTTCCGGGCCTGATGGATCTGCGTGTACTCATTCACCCACAGGATGGAGATGCACTGGAGAAAGTGCCAGCAGTTGGCCGAAGCGTCGTCGACCGGGTCGTGCGTTTTCCGGTACGGGCAGACGAGGTAGGGCTTGTGGAACGACAAAAAGTCGGCGGGCGAGGCCCAGCGCGACCCGCCAGCGCGGCGGAACGGAGGCAGGTGGAGTCCGATCAACCCGCACGCAAACGAGTTGAGGTCGACGGCAAAGTGCGGCGCCGAGTAGTCGTCGTAGAAGGACGCCAGGCGCTTGCCAGTCTCACAGCTGGCTGGCTGCTGTTGGAGTTGCTGCACGCGCTGGGCCAGCTCGTTGGCCTTGAGGAGGAGTTGTTCGTTGACGGCGCTTGTGTTGTTGGTCCCCTCATCGGCGCTGATGTCCTCCTCGCCGCTCTCGCCAAAGGCCTCTTCGTCCGAACCCTCACTCGAGTCCTCCTCGCCGACGCTGGTTGTGCTAAACTCGTCGTCGCTCTCCGACTCTGAAGACAGCGTTGTGGACGACGACGTACGGGTGGCCAAGGACGACGATGACGAGTCGAGCGAGGGCGGCGCGAGCTCAGAGCACCAGGGGAGGCGTAGCTCGGGCGGCGCCAACGACGACGCGGAACAGCGCTGGACGGGGCGGTACGTGAGCGGCGGCTTGCCGAGCTTGGTGGCGATCGATAGATTGAGGAAGCCGAGGTCCATGACCGGGTTGTCGGTCACCAAGAAGAACTTAGGGTAGCGATAGCACACCTCCGTGTAGAAATCGTAAAAGTCTTTGATGGCTTCCTCCTCGGGCTTGGCGTTCTTCTGCAAGGCTGCGAGCAGGTCCATGCGGCCCTGGACGTGCCAGAAGTCGCGCAGGGTGATCTCGTCAAAGTCCTGTGGGTAGTTCACTTTGAACTGGAACAGACGGCGTTCCACCTCAACAACCTGAGAGAGCAGACAACAAGGCGGCGAGGACGACGTTAAGAGACAAGCTCTTGTGAGGTGCGCTCTTGAGAAAGTGAGCTCTATGACGGAGGTAGTGTACCTGGTGTGAAGGGTGAAGCTGGAAGAGGGCAACGCCGACGGCGACGATCTTGTGCACGCCTGGCCAGCAGCCCGTGGTTTCGAGGTCGATGGAGAGCGCTGTGCAGGGCAGGTCCATGCGCACCTGAACGGGATGGACACGGACCAGATGAATACAACGAACGTGATACGCTGGCCGAGCAAGTCATACCTCTTCCATTTGTTGGTGCAGATACTTACAATCGTTTCCTTGATTGCATCCGCGAGCACTAAAGAAGTACTTGCAATGGCGTGGGGTTGGAGGGCTTGACATCTGAAACGGCTAACAATCAGCAACAGATCGGCCGTAATCTGTAGAAGAGAAGAAGAAGAAGTTGAGCCGAAGGGTACTACAACAGCTCCAAGCTACCTTGCCCACCTTGGAAATGTTAACGGCAAAGTAGAAACGATGGATGGCAAGATTTGCCTTTCAATTTGAGAAGGAATTTGGAACAAGCAGACGTGGCACGGCAATCATACTCTCTAACGGAAGAAGTGCGAAATGGAACAAGCTGAGAAGGCTACGCCACCGCCGAGGTGGCGAACAAGGAAAGGATTGCGTGCTGCGCACGAAACGCCACTCCCTTTGAAATTTGTGAAGAACGCGGTAGAGCAAGCTGGGCATTGCACAAATGCCGAACAAAAAAAAGCGCCAAAACTGCCTGCTGACGTTTGTGGGCACTCCTTGTGCGGCAGGCGGGGGCAGCACGCGAGAGAAGCGGGACAGACAAACACCAAGAAAGAAAAGAAGGAAGAACGTGCCTGTTGTTTGTACGAATGGTGGCTAGAGACGAACCTGAGAAAAAAGTGCAAGTCAGCAAAACAAACATTAAGAACAAGGAAGTGGGTGCTGAGAGGCGCACCAGTCCAAACGCTATGCGCTGTTGGATGTGTTGTGCTGTTGTTCGTATCGAGTAATGTGTTTTGTGTGGAAAACAAAAAAAGCAGGAGACGGGGCTCGTCAACGGGCAGTTGCTGGCCAGTCCTGCTTGGTGGTTTCCAAGAGAGCACCGCGCCAGCCACTGGCAGCGTGCGGCGGAGCTTAGCACTCCGCAGCTCCGACCAGTCAAGCGAGTCAACATGCATTACGCGGAATATCGCCCATCTCCATGACCTGTTGGCCGACACCGTCGTTGCCGAGCTGCATAGCGTCAGCGAAACTAAAAGGGAACATGTCGATGGTCTCTAGGGCGGGTATGGTCCAGCGACGCCCCTCAGCCTTGTAGAGGGATGGCGATCGCGCCATCGGACGTAGCAGGAAATGGCCCCTTAGAGGCTATCCAAGGCTGAGGTGGTGACCACAGATAAGGTCGCAATGGTACCCACCCGAACGTCGCCACAAGAACTTGCGTTTGTTGCGAACGTTCGTGCAGCTTCTTCATCGTCGACCTGTCGTTTGCTGTCACTTGGCTGGCGTGTGGCCACGTCAGCACCAAGAGAGAAAAAATAAAATAATTCTTTCAACTTTTAGTCTTGGTGCGCAGGATGGACGAGGACGAAGACTTTGATTTTGAGGTTCGCGGCCGCGAGGTTGCTCTGCGCCTTTCCTCCAAAGCAAAGGTACCTGTTGCAAGCATGTTGCTCCACTTGGGGCCCATTCCACTATCCACTTACATCGCATTGAGCTTTAAATCATCATCAAGAAGAAATGCAAATTCCCTCAGCTGGCCCAGTGCTATTGTGAGCAAGTGTTTCTTACTCAACGTTGGGCACAGGGCAAACCTGCCCCGAAGAGGGTGGAAGCAGACGATGAGCAAGTGCCGCAGCAGGCCAACAAGGGGTCGGGAGACACAGCAGCATCGGCAGCAGCAACAGCCGCAGGAACAAGGAAGCTGGACTCCGTGGATAGCACCACGGCTGCGAGCCAGGGCGACGAGGGCGTCTTCGAGATCATCGACTACACCCTGGCCTCGCCCTGGGAAAAGTGCGTGCAGCGCACCACCGCATAGCGCGGCCCAGCCACCCCTGATCTCGAGTTGGTGCCGTGGCGCGACCAGGTTCATCGCGAGCATCGAGTCGGTCTTTCGCCAGTGGCACCTCGATGGCGAGAGCTACGCGGCCAAGGTGCGCGCTGCGGCCCGCGTACAACGTTTGGTGTAGGCCTCTGACTCTCGCGTATAACGTCAAATAACAAACAACTCCCCCCCCCCCCATTACAAAAGCCCAAACCGGCACCGGTGGCGTCGGCCCCTCACAACAGCGCGCTGCGGGAGGCCTTCAGCTACGAGGGTCAGTCCTACCAGCTTATCTACCACTTTGCGCCGCCTGAGAGCGAGAACAAGCGATCGTCTCACCACGACCTCTCGGCCACCAAGATTCGGCGCAGCGCCGATGGCGGCCCGCGGCGTCGCAATAGTACGTACCAGTGGATTATTCATGAGTGAGACTCACTAAACCTCGACCAATCGTGGCGTTCCACGGATGGCTGTGCAGCACGAGAGGAGGAGGACATCCCGTGGCCTGCCTGGTTCCCCGAAGAGATGAAGGCCATGATGAACTCGGTGTCAGACTTTCCCTCGCGTGCCCATCACCTTCAGCGATGGTACGTGCTGTCCTTGCCTCCTCGATGACTTTGCCGACGTCGACAATGACAGCAACGGTCGACATTAGGTTTGGCCTGCGCGACTTCTTGATTTTGGCGCCACTTTCGGACAAGGGCTGCGGTGAGAGCGAGGCGTCCCTCCTGCTCTCCACCCTGTCCATCGTCATCAACGACACCAAGTGGTACGTTCACACAACGTTGTGGAGTAACCGTCTTCATGGAAGCCCAGACGACTGACTGAGCGCGTCCAACCGGCCGGTCCGACCCGGCGCGCATGTAGCCCGCTGCCTGTGTTCGTGCCCATCGGGGAGCGGTGGCGTGGGCAGTACATGGGCTACCTGGCCTCTGGCGGTGTGAGCATCCGATTCGACTCGGTCCTCAAGCACTCGGTCCCCATCAGCGCCTACTCGCTTGAAGGTGCGCCAAGCACGCGCGCACACACAGCCCTCCTTGTCTCTTGCTCGTTGTCAGGCTGACGTCATGAGCTCACCGGGGGGTGGCGGGAGTGCAGGCCTGTTGGCGCTCATGTACATACAATTGGGGATCAGCACGCTCGCCATCGGCCCGCGCAACATCAACGACTTTAGCGTCAGCGCGCGGTACACGCGAGTGAAGGGCGAGTGGAGCGAGGAGTGGCGCGACCCGGAGATATTCGAGACCATGCTCAAGGAGAACGACTACCGCTCGACCGGCTACTGGGAGAAGGATCTGCTCTGGGGCACCAGCGAAGACCCCGTCGACAGTAGGCCGCGCCCCGCTCCGCCCCGCTTTGGCTTTGACTTAGCTCATACGTGCCGGGCGGGTTAAACAGCTGTCCAGCTGGCCGAGGCGTGGATCAATCTGGCCCCGACGTCGCCCAAGCGGACAGGCGTTGAGCGGCTCATCCACGCCTTCCCGTGGGGCGTCACTCCCCGGTGGTCTCTCCGCGCCGTGTTCCGCGACAAGTACGCTTTAAATCGATTTTCATTTTCATTTCGAAAAAAAAGAGGATTAACGAAGTATTTAACTTTTAACTAGGTCGGTCTGCTATTTGACTGAGTCGGTGAAGGAAGTGATGGAGGCCTACGACTATTCCAAGTCGTTCTCTTCCTTCGTCGAGCTCAAGGCGCCCACGGTGAGCGGCCTCGTGGGCCATGAGGGTGAAGTGCCTCACTTGCTCAACGCCATGGGGTCCATCACCCGCTCCCTCGCGGCGTCCCTCCGCTACGGCCACCTCCCCACCGCCGAAGAGATCGACGCCATCATGCAGGTTTATATTCTCCTCTCTTTTTGTTTTTATTGTTTTAATTTACTGCTATGCGCTAGTTTTTGGACTTAATGTAATTCTTTACAAAAATAACAGGATCTATTTGATGGGAAGCGCAAATTCGTGGCGGGTGCGGCGTCATCTCTGCACCTGAAAGCGGCGCCGCCGGGCTCGCTGCTCGCCTCGCTCTCGGTGCAGCTCCTCAACATGCGCAATCTTCACGGAATGGCCTTGATCTGGCTCGAGTTTGTTCGCGAGCTCCGATGGCACTGGGAAGAGCGCGTGCCAGTGCCCGCCGTCGCCACCAACATGATCGACTACAATGCGTGCCTCCTCTACCAGAAGCTTCAGATGGTGCGCCAACCATTTTTATCCCATAATTGATTTATTCTTTCCTTTGGCAAGCTGACCAGTTTCGGAACGCTGTCGACAGTTGAACTACTGTATTGGCCGCGCGCGAGCGCTGGAGCAAAAGGACGAAGGTGCGGCGGGCGGCAGCGGTGGCGGCCATGGAGGCAGCGGCCACGGAGGAGGCGGTGGCGGCGCGCTTAACGCGGGGCACTCGATCGACTCGTCGCCGCTGCACGAGCGGACCGACAGCGACGAGTACACAAGCGTGGACGAGTACAAGGGCGGCATCAAGAGTCCGTCTCCCGTCCTCCTCTCCAGCAATAACACCTTCACCGACTCACAATCACTCGTGTGTGCAGGCCCGCTGAGCCACATGCCGGGCGGCCTGATGTCGCCTTACAGCTACTCGGGCTACGATGTCACGGCCTCGCTGGTGAGCTCGCGTCGGCTCGCGCAGGAGCTGCAGCTGCAGAACTGCGTCGACGACGACCTGCTCTCGTCAGAGGGCGACATCGCCGGGTGGGATATGGGCGGCGACACCGGCTGGGACAACGACATCCTCTTTTCCGACGATGACGACGTAGCGACGTCGACCACAGCCTCGTCGTCGACGGCCGCAGCCACGCTCACGACCATTCCGCAGGCCGGTGGCCACATGACGGCGTCGTCGGGCCGCCGCGGGCCTCGGTCCCGGCCGCCTAGCCGGCACAGCGGCAATACTAGCGGGACAGAGACCCCTGATGGCAGCGGGCTGGGTCACGGCCAAGGCCACGGCCTGACCTTCGCGTCACCGCGCCGGGCACTGAGTCGGGCCGATAGCGGCAACCGCCTGCGGAACAGCCTCGGGCGCAGTGTGGACAGCCTCGACGCCCTCATCAACAGCCAAGGCGGCGCGCAGCGCAAGAGCAGCGCTGGCAAGTCAGCCGCGGTGGCCGCAGCAGCCATGTACGGTGCTGGCGCCGGCGGGATGCCGTCCCGGCAGGCGAGCGACGAGGACCGCCGGCAGCAGCGGCAGACGGAGCGCCGGCGCGAGAAGGAGCTCGGCGTGAAGCGACGCGGCGCCGCGGAGCGGATCGAGGGCCTCGCGCTGCTGGCGTCGGGCCTTGCTATCTACTCGCCCTACACGCAGGACCACGGCTGGATGACAGAGGACATGATCCGAGAGAAGGAGGAGATCCTGGCCGGCCTCGGCTCCTCGGCCGAGGCCCAACAGATACGCGCCCGCATGCAATCGGCCACTCTCCTCTCCGGTGCGTTTTCCTTTTGTTTCTATTCTGTTATTGATAGCAATACTGATGTGATTGGCAGATATGCAAGCGTTCAAGGCGGCCAATCCAGGCTGCGTGCTGGAGGACTTTGTGCGGTGGTATTCGCCCTCTGACTGGATTGAGCAATCTGAAGGTGCGAGTTTCGTCCTTCCCCAGCGCGCGATGTGGTCTGTCATTCTTCGTTGCTTACCAAGTGTCGGGGAGCAGAACACGCCAAGGCGCACATCGAGCACGTGCATGAGCTGTGGCAACGTGAGAAGGCGGCTCGGGCCGAGAAGCAGCTCCAACAGAACGCCAAGGCCACCCGCGAGAAAGATGACACCGAAGAGAAAGCAAACGAAAACGAAGTGGACGTGGCGACGAAAACAGCAGACAAAGAGCAAGTGAAAATCGAGGATGATGAGGAAGAGGAGGAGGAAGTCGAGGAGGAACAAGTGGTCGAGGAAGAGAATGATGATGAGGACGAAGACGAGGAGAGCGTGCGGTGCGTGGGCTTTGCTCTCCAACTTATCTCGTCAGCCTTGTCTGATACAATGTGGTTCTTGTTGGGAACACAGATATTGGCCGCTGGAGGAGGCGAGCGCAGAGGGCGCGGTGGTGGGCCACCTGTCCCAGCGAATGCACATGCCTGGCAACCTGTGGCGACAGGTGTGGCGCGAGGCGCGCCCGCTGGCCGTCCGCGAGCAGAAGCTTCTGTTTGATCACGTCCGCGAGGGCGAGAAGGTCCTCCACCTCCTCGAGACCCTTACGCCCGCCGTCTTCATGGAGCAGTACGTCCCTCCCCACCATTAATTCATACAAGAAATGCCAGATTAATTCACTTTCCAAATGCGTAGGATGGTGGGCGTGATGTTAACCACGATCTACGACGCC
>NAVB01001787.1:0-17087 GCA_002179805.1 Acanthamoeba lenticulata | reverse complement strand
AACCAGTAAGAGAAATGTGGGGAAGAAGGAAGCGGATACCGACGTGACCAAAGGGGAGGATGGAAGGGATCTGGAGCTGGGGCTGGGAGAAGGCCAAGTGGATGAAAGTGCCGCAGAGGAGGAAGGCGTGGACGGCGTAGAGGAAGGACTCGACCTCCACCAGGTAGGAAAAGTCAAACAGGACCAGCACGCAGGTGGTGAGAGAGAAGAAGAAGATGGCCACCACGGGCGTCTGGTAGCGGCTCGACACGTGCTGGAAGATGGCCGGCGCCATGTCGTCCTTGCTCAGCGAGTGGAGCGCCGTCGACGACGTGTGCAGGTACGCATTGTACGTGCCTGTACCCATACGAATGTGAACACACACACGACGGCATCATACAAACGAAGTTTGTGGCGGACCCATGGTGCTGATGAGCCCGCCGACGATCATCATGTACAGCAGCCACGAGCCAAAGCCCAGCTCCTCCGCCAGCCGCGGGTACGCGCCCTGCGTGATGTCGACTGCCCAGTCCTGCATAAGGCGGTCAGCTCGGCAAGCCCGAATCAGCGGGAAGTGGTGGACGAGTACCCGAGAGATGCCGATGGCGGTGGCGACGGGGAAGAGGTAGGTGACGAGCATGAGCACGACGGCGAGGAGCATGGCGAGCGGGTAGGTGCGCTGCGGGTTCTTTACGCTCCCGGCGAGGAAGCCGCTGTACTCGTAGCCGCAGGTGGCCCAAATGAGGACCGAGAGGTAGAGGCCGTAGTCGGCCTTGCGCTCCGCCGTGTCAACCAGCGCGCCAACGGAGAAGTGCGAGGAAACCACCCCGAGAGAGACGAAGACGACGAACGGGAGGAGCGACGCCAGCGAGAAGAACTGCGAGGTCTGGTCGATGATCTTGGGGCCCATCACGTTGAGGAGGCACGCCGTGCCGATGTACACCACGCACACCAGGTAGGCCTGCCAGGCGTTGAGCGGTACCACCTCACGCAAGTAGTCCACGAAGATAAGCGGGTAGAGCGCCTGGTCCACGATGGCCACCACCATCATGCTGCCCGCCAACAACATCGTCGTCAACGACATCATCATTTACAACATCTTTACAACGACCTGGGCCGTACATCCAACCGTCGACAAAGGGCACGAGCGGGCCCCAAGCCTGCTTGCCCCACAGGATGAAGCCCGAGTCGGAGGGCATCACCGAGGCCAGCTCGGCCGTCATCATGGCCATCGGCAAGCTCCAGATCTGCCGAGCGGTAGATTAGTCCGCTGGTGCTGAGTCATGTGAAGAAGAAGAAGAAAAAGAAGAAGAGCGAACCCAGGGGATGATGATGATGCCGGCCAGCGCAAAGGGCGGCGGGATGGAGCCGCCAAGGTCCTCGGTGCCATAGGAGCCTCCGCAAACGAGGAAAAAGACCATCGCCACGAGTCCGAGCACGGAGTGGGGCTTGGAGTCGGCCGCCTCGGTCTTCTCCAGCTTCTCGACCGCCTCGGCTGACGACGTGCTGAAGCCCTCCTCCACCAGCGCTTCGAGGACAGCGTCTTCCGCGGCAGGCAAGTCGTCCCCCAATGCCGCTCCTGCGCCGTCAGCCGCGAGCGAGGCGGGCCATGCACGGTCGTCGGCACCAATGGAGCCCCGAGGGGATGAGGGAGCGATGAAAGCCTCACCATCCTTCAGAATCACCACCGATCCGTCTCTCCCGTTGGCCAGGAACAACTCTTGCTCCTCGTCCGTCAGATTGGGAGGAGAGTGACGATGATACAGGAACTGGTTGTTGTCCATGCTCGTGATTTCCTCATCCGTGTGCAGAGGGTGGCGATCTATGTTTATGTTACCCGGTTTGCGAGGGGAGGTTTTGAGATTGCTGTGATCAAAATCAGCTTGTTTGGTGAATGAGGGGATAGCCAGTGGAAGAGATTTGGGAATGGGGCTCTCTGCGCTATCGCCATCTTCCTCATCTGTCACACTGCCCTCTGAAGACGGTGGAGGGAAGGGAGACGGTGAGGGAAAGTGGGTCGCTGACTTGTCCATCGCCAGTGTGCCTCTCGCCTGGTTGTGGTGTCGACCACCAAGAGGGGCACACGAAAAAGAGGAAAACTCCAACAGTTTGCAGACCAGGCACTGGTGCATGAGTGAGGATGGCCAGCACACGCCAACGCTATGATACGATAGTGCTGGGCGGCGGTGCAGCAGGGTTGACGGCCGCGGTGTTTGCAGCAGGTACATCAAGAACCGCGACATGGCAGAAGAATCGAATGATTCATTCATTTATATGTGCGGCAGAGCAGGCCGTCGATCGGATGGTCGGGTGCTCATTCTCGAGGGCATGCGAGAAGCAGGCAAGAAGATTCTCATGAGCGGCGGGTCACGCTGCAACGTGCTGCCGGCCGCCATAGACATCGAGCGAGATTACTTCACCGCGCAAACGGCCTCAACGACGAGTAGGGGCGGACGAAGAGCAGCCGCCTCGCGCAAGGCCCTGCAACGGTACAACCTCCGGCTTGTTGTCTTCCGGTAGAACAAGGCAATGACTCTTCCCGGCCAATGCGCAGAGTCTTTGCAACATGGAACGTGGAGGACTGCCGGCGGTGGATGGAAGAGGATGTGGGCCTCCGACTCGCCATGGAAGAGGACTCCGCCAAGTGGTTCCCACGCAGCAACTCGGCGCGCGAGGTGCGGGACCGGCTCGTGGAGGCCGCCCTCGCCCGAGGAGCTGAAGTGCAGTACAACACGAAAGTCGCTCACCTGCGCAGAGGTTCGACAAGCCCTCAAGCCTTTTCAATTGTGCGGCGCAGCTGAGTAGTGAGAAGGGCAAACGACAGACGGCGATGCATCGGGCAGGTGGTGCCTGGAGAGCGAGGACGGCGTGCGGTACCAGGCGCCGACGGTGATCATGGCCATGGGCGGAAAGAGCTTCCCCGCCGTGGGCACCGACGGCAAGGGCTACCAGCTCGCGCAGGCGCTGGGCCACACCCTGCGGCCCGTCTACCCTGCGCTCACCCCGCTCACAGGTACACACCAGCTCCCCCGCTACAGGCTGGCGTGATGCAGCTCACATGCGAGACCCTGTTCCGCCTCTGCAAGGTCCACACCCTGGCGGGCATCAACTCGCGGGCGTCTCCCTGAACGTGGGTGTCACGGCAGAGGCCGAGTCTCGCACAATCGATGCCCATCGCACAGGTAGGCGGCACGACGCTGTTGTTGTTGTGTCGATGTGTGTGTCTGTTTATGTCTCATTCGCGCAAGGCTTCCTCTTCACACACAGAGGCTACAGCGGGCCGTCCATCCTCGACCTGTCCCACCACGCTGTCATCGACTTCGAAGGCCTGCACGAGCAGCCACAGGCTAGTGGGGACGGCGGGCGTACGCGCACGGCGGTCACGGTCAACTGGTGTGACATGACGGAAGAGGCCTGGCGCGACACCTTTCTCTCAATCCTGGGCGGCAAGGGCGGTAGCGCCACCCGGCTCGTGAGCAACGTGCTCGGCGAGCGCATGCCACACCGTCTGGCTCTGGCCCTGTGCGAGGAGGCCGGCCTGACTCACCAGCGCGTGGCCGACCTCACCAAGGAGCGGCGCGAGGGGCTCATAGGCCTCCTGACGCGCTACGCCCTGCCCTACACCGGTGCGGCGCCTTCACCCTCACTGCTTCGTTGATCACATCACTGACGGTGCTGTGGCCATGCAGGGCACCAAGGCTACGCCAAGGCCGAGGTCACCGGCGGCGGGGTCAGCCTCGAGGAGGTCAAGTGGGAAACGCTCGAGAGCGGCCTGGAGGCCAATCGTGGTCTCTTTTTCTGCGGCGAGGTGCTGGACTGCTTCGGCCGAATCGGCGGATTCAATTTTTATTGGGCCTGGTACCTCTTATCCCGTTTCTCTGAGCAAGTTCACACCACTCTCTTTTTGAGCGCAATCAACTCACTTGTTCACGGCCGCGCCACAACAGGTTGACTGGGCGGTTAGCCGGCCTGAGCGCATCGGCGCGATCTTAGCACAATTAAGAAAGTCGCGGAAGCAAAGACTTAGCCAACAGCAAAAAAGCAAAAAAAAAAAAAAAACACTGGCATAAGAATGCCGTGATAACAAAAGTCAGAGAGCGACATTTGCTGTTTTTGGACTCTTTTATTTGAAAAAGAAAAAGGAAAAGAACCAAAACACTATCTATGTCATTAACATGTGCATATCCTCTGCCGCACCCACATTCACAGGAAGCAAAAATGCTCAGCATGGAATGCACAATGACATCAAGGGCATCAGCATCTACCATGATGAGTTTTTTATTGATTCTAGTGGGGCGCCAACTTTATTCCCTACAACCGCAATGAGGATTGCAATGGCCATGGCACTCAGGTGGTGAGCACCATCGGAGGCAACCTCTGGGGAGTGGCCAAGAAGACTAACCTCATCGCAGTTCACGTTTCCCATGATTGACCAAATCTCCCTTTGTTAAAGCAGGCCCAACAGCAACTCCACATGCCTTGACGTGTATTCGATTCTAAATAAACTGAACAAGGCACTCGCGGTTTGAAATTGTTTTGCTCGCATTGCACGCATTCCAACCCACGCGCCAACCTAAAAGCGCAAACGGGCTGGTAAAAGGAAATGAACGGTGAGGAAGAGTTGGCTGAACACAGGAGCTCACGCTGTGAGCGTACCCGGCTGGCGGGTGGTGAATAGGAAGGCGAACGGTACCGAACCAACACACGCGCTCCAAGGAGACCTGTCCAGACTGGCCAAGAAAAAAGATACAGAAGAAGTAACAGTTAACCACGAGGAGGGAGTGGAAAGAAGAAACAGACAAGTGCGTCTGTAAAGATGAACGAACGCAAAGGAAAGGATAAGGGCTCGGGCTTCTTCCAACACTTCACCCTACGGCGAAAAACTGCGTCAGACAATTTGCCCAGGGTGGAGGAGCAGTCCCAATCACCTCCACAGATTTTACTCACTCCCCCATCCACAACATGGACGAGTATGAGCACATCAACACCTTCCGCTCCCACCGTTACGACGGCAAAGCGAGAGACCACTTTCCGCGAGAGAGCCACCACGGAGTCTTTGGATGATTCGGCGGCTCAATCCCAGACGATGCGACCCAAGTCTCGGCTCCAGCGAGCCTCCTCGATGATGCGAAGAGGCACAGGGACGACCCGCAAAACCCGCGAGGAGACGGCGATCGAAATGTTCTGTAGTAACAACGAGATGGACAACATCAACACCAAGACTGACGAAAAGAAGAAGAAGGGATTCCTCGGAGCTCGCAAGGACAAAGAGGAGGACCTGCTGACGGACGACGCCAAACGGCGTTCTCTGACTCTGAAGGCGTCCAAGTTCGAGGATGGACTCTTCGGCAAGGGCGAGCCTGGGTACTTCATCAAGGAGCTCAAGAAGAACTCTACAACGTCATGGTCATCGTCGAAGCGCGCTGCGGGAGGCAACCGCCAGATGGAAACGCTTACTGAGCTCAAGGAGCACCTCGCCGAGGCAGGAGAAACATGGGTTCAAGAGTTCGTTCGAGAGCCCTTCCGTGGTGTGCTCGTCCTCCTGGACGCCATCCACGAGAAACAGCGGAAGCAGCAAACCGGCACCGACCTGGCTGTGCAGGCGGGATGCCTTGAGTGCCTTCGGGCGCTAGCCAACACGGCAGCTGGCCTGGCCCAGCTCATGAATTCGGCGGCTACCAAGCGGGTGGCCGCGCTTCTCGCGTCTCGCGACACACAGATCAAGGGGGCAGCCCTGGAGCTGCTGTCTTTCGTGTGCCTGGTGCCTCCGAAGGGCGTGCCGCTTGTGCTGGAGGCCATGAACCACTTCCGCATAGAGCACAAGGAACCTGCGCGCTTCCACGGGCTGGTCCAGGCCATGCGTAGCGAGGACAAGAACGTGGGCTTCCTCACCAACGCCCTCTTCTTCATCAACTCAGTTGTCAACTCGCCCGAGGATCTCAAGATCAGGTTCGACCTGCGCAAGGAGCTCCTCAACCTGGGCCTGCCAGACATCATCCGCTCATTCAAGGACACTTGGGCGATCTCGTCATCTGAGCTCAAGACGCAGATCAAGGTCTTCGAGGAGGAGATGCGACACGACACGCAGGAAGAGCGACGCCTCGGCGCCGCCCAGGCCAGCGCTGTCGACAAGAACAACCCAGAGGACATCTTCAACGTCATTCTGCGCCAGGTCAAGGACACACCCTACTACCAGTCCTTCCTTAACACTATGGGTAACATGCTCCAGCTCAGCGCAACCAACGCCGGACTACAAGCCTGGGAAGCGATGGAGTCCCTGCTGTCGCAGTACCTCTCGCTTGCAGACCGAGAGGGTGCCACCGAGGTCGAGGTGATGCTACTCCAGGACCTCGAGGAGTTGAAGAACAAGCACGAGCGCAAGCTGCGCAACCTCAACAACCGAGTGCGCAGAGCCCAGGGCGAGAATGCAGAGCTCCTCGAGCAGCTTGAGCGCCTGCAAATGGAGAAGCGGGAAGAGCAGACAACACGCCTCAAGGAGGGCATCACCCGGGCACTCGTCGGCGCTTCCCCGGGCGGTCCTGCCGGCGCCTCGACCACCTCCGGCAGCCCGACAGGCATCACCGGCATCGGCCGAGGTCTCGGCCTCCGCGGCTTTGGCTTCAACCGAGGGATCGTGCCTGTTGGTGGTGCGGCAGGCGCTGGTGCCGGCATCGGCGGACTTGGCGGTGGCGGACCTGGTGCTGGTGGGGGGGGACCTGGGGGTGTCGGAAGCGGAACTGGCGGACCTGGTGGCGGACCTGGTTCTGGTGGAGGAGGTCCTGGAGGCGGTGGACCAGGCGGTCCAGGCGGTGGTCCAGGTGGCCCGGGTGGCGGTCCCGGAGGCTCGAGCGGTCCAGGAGGTGCAGGAGGTCCGGGCGGCCCTGGTGGCCCGGCTGGTCCAGGTGGCCCTGGTGGCCCGCCGGTTCCTCCCTGCCCGCCTGGTGCTACACCGGCCGCTGGTACACCAGCGAGCAAGCCTCCCCAAGCCGAACCTGAGAAGAAACCCTCAGCTGAACCGAGCAAAGCTCCGGAAGCGCCGCCACCGGCACCCAGTGCGGTTCCTTTGCCTCCTCCTGGAGTGGCAGCGCCGCCGCCTCCAGGCTTTGCGCCGCCTCCTCCCGCGGGCATCACCATGGGCGGCAACCGACTGCCTCCCAAAAAGGCCGTGCACCCTTCGGTCAAGCTCAAGCAGCTCAACTGGACCAAGATCCCCGCCTCCCTGGTACCTGACGATGTGCATACGCCAAACATCCGAGAGGTGCCCTGACATTCACGAATCTAGGTGAGCCAAAGCTTTTGGGCCAGCATCGACGATGACAAAGTCCAATTCGACAGGCAGGAGATCGAGTCCATGTTCGCCCTGGCGACAACTTCACCCAGAAAAGGTCTATTGCGCTTCTGCTCTGCCCTTATCACACTACTTGGCCTTACCTCGTCCATATATATATATATATATATCAGGCCCAGGAGGGGCGGGGACGAAGCCCTCTTTGGCCAAGCCCAAGAACACGCTCATCACGCTCATCGACATGAAGAGAGCCAACAACTGCGGTGCGCAGTTCCCCTGTTTCCACTTTTCGACTTGATCCAGCAAAGCTGACCTGGCCATCAGCTATCATGTTGTCGAGGTTCAAGGCTAATTTTATTGAGCTAAAGACGGCCATCCTCACCCTCGACGAGTCCCTCCTTGACTACGAGAAGGTGCTCAAGTTGATCGAATACGTTCCCACCAAGGAGGAGATCGACCTTATCGCCGACTACCCCGACGATAAGTCGAAGCTGGGCAAGGCTGAACAGTTCTTCTGGGAGATCCGAGACATCCACCACCTGGGCGACCGGCTCAAAGCGTGGGCCTTCAAACTCAAGTGCCGCGAGCAGATGGACGAGCTGCGGCCAGTACGCGCGCTCCTCTTGCCCTCTTCCAACTCCACAAACATGCAGCCAACCAACGATGAATCAACCAATTAATGAATCTTTGACTTGACGTGCAGGACGTCACGGCAGTGCTGGAGGCGTGCGATGAAGTGGAGAAGAGCAAGAAGTTCCGCGGCGTGCTTGAGGTGATCTTGGCCGTGGGTAACTACATCAACGGCGGCACGCACCGCGGCGCCGCCTACGGATTCAAGCTCGACGCTCTGACCAAGCTGCAGGTAAAGAAGAGTTTTACGCTTGCCTTCCTTCTCCTTGCCTGCTGGCCAGGACAGTGTTCCTGACGACTTCTTTCCGACGCCACAGGACACAAAATCTGCCGACAACAAGACCACACTGCTGCAGTATCTGACCACACTCATCGCCCAGCAGTATCCCGAGCTCCTCGGCTTCACCAAGGTCCGCGACATGACGTCCCCATGCAGCGGGCGCAGCTGTCTCACTACTACTCTTTGGTGTTTGTGATGTGATCGAAAAACAGGAGCTCAAGCACGTGCATCAAGCCTGCCGAGTGTCCTTCCAGATTGTGAAGGCCGCCCTGGAGCAGCTCCGGCGCGGTTTCAACCAATGCAAACAGGCCATCACCGTCATGTCCGGCCCCGCCCACCACAACGAACACGACATCAAGTTTGTTCAGGTCGGCACTTTTTGCTCTCTGCCCCACGCACGGGGTGCGATTCGCTTACTCCAGTTCACCCACCGTCGATAAACAGGTCATGCAACAGTTCGTCGGCTCGTGCCAGGGCGACTTCAACGACATCGAAAGCGACTACAAGGAGATGGAGGAGAACTTTGAGAAGCTAGTCGAGCGCTTCGGCGAACCCATCTCCAGCACGCCCGAGCAACTGTTTGGCATGGTGCGATGTTCCTCCCACCCCCCGCCATCAAAGAGAGCTCGGCCACATCTTCTGGCAACTTACCGACCCCCAGCTGCACACGTTCACGACGGCCTTTGATAGGGCCCACGAGGAGAACGTGAGGAAGGCCGAGATGCGGGCACGAATGAACCGAGCAGCCGGCGGGGCTGGCGGTCCCGCAGGAGGCGGCCCGTCGGGAGGGTTCAACCCACGGCCGCCACCGGGCATGCCGCCAGGCCTCAACCCGCGACCGCCACCGGGCATGCCGCCAGGAGCCAAGCCCCAGAACATCGACGACGTCGTCAATCAGCTGCGAAGCGGCGCCCTCTTCCGTCAGCGACGTGCCGCAGACAGCGAAAAGGTACGCTCATCGGACCTCTCTCGACGTGTGCCACAACCACAACTGACCCCCTCTTTTGTGTCTCTCTGCGCGCAGGGCGGAGAGGGCGACGAGAAGGAAGACGCAGACGCCGAGAACAGCAGCTGAGGAGGAGAGGCAAAGCGGTTGCATTTGGCCCTTTTGGCTCTCGAACAACACCTTCAATGAATTGTAAGACAAACAACAAACCAAACCATACATGGAGGTACAGAACAAGCAAAGAAAACACGAAACGCAAGGAGGAGAGGAGCAGCACGAGCTCGAGTCTAGAGGGCGGCCTTGGGTCGGGAGGACGGCCCAAACTCGAGCTGGAGGGTGATGTTGACGTCCTGGCTCGCGGGCCCGTAGAACTGAATGGGACCTGTGACGTCAACAACGATGATGACGATCAGGTTAGCATGTCGATCATCAAGAACAAGATCAATCGTAGGTGAAAGAGAGAGAAAGGAAATTACCGGGATTGCGGTAGTGCTCGCCGCGGGCCCACTTTTCGCGGTTGCGGAGGAGCTCCTTGTACGGGGCGGCCTCGAGGTCGACGAGAGCCTTGCGGATGACGGGCACGTTCTTGCCCTTGCGCCGCTCGATGTTCATCAGCGCCGTCAGCGGCAGGCCGCCGCTGCGCCACTGCTCGGGCGGGGCGGTCAGGTTGGACACCGACGCCATGTAGCCCGTCAGGCCGTGGTCCAGCAGCGCGCCCGCCGTCCTGTCGCCGCCCACCGCCAACAAGCACACGTGTGAGTCGTGGTGCGCGCAAGGCCAGCGCTGCGGTGGAGGAAGGCGGCACACCTGCCGAGTGCATAGCAGTAGTTGGAGTCAAAGTTGGTGGGGAGGCCGCATCGGCCCTCGTAGCCAAAGAAGTGGCCCATGGCCGAGAACTTGCCCTTGAACTGGCCGCTGGCCTTGCGCCGCTGGAGCTCCTTGGTCACCAGGTGGATGAACAGCTTCTCGGTCTCGATCTTGGACACCTGCACGTTGCCGTGGGGATCGCGGTCGAGCAGGAGCTCGTGGCGGATGGCGTTGGGCAAAAAGTCGAACACGGCGCGCGACTCCTCCGACAGCCGCTCGCGCACCACGTCGGCCGAGTAGCCCTTGGCCATCAGCTCGTTGAGCTCCGCGATCAGCCGGTGCACCTGCGCCGCCGCGGCATCGGATCACCCCTGTGAGCAGGCCAACAACAAAAAAAACCCAAAAAACCCAAAAACCAACAAAAACAAAACAAAAACAAAAACAAAAACAAAAAAAAAACACAAAAAACAAAAACAAAAACAGCAAGAGCCTAGAGCGGGAGGAGGGGCCGACCTCGGGCACAAACTCGATGAGGCCCTCGGGCAGGAGGACGATGCCAAAGTTCTTGCCGGCCTTGGCGCGCTCGGTGATGACGTGGCACAGCTCGTTGGTCAGGTCGGCCAGCGTCTGCTTGCGCGCCTCGACCTCCTCTCCGATGAGGGTGATGTTGGGGCGGGTCTGGAGGGCGCACTCGAGGGTGATGTGCGACGCCGAGCGGCCCATGAGGCGGATGAAGTGGTAGTACTTGCGCGAGCTGTTGGCGTCGGTCGCGATGTTGCCGATGAGCTCGCTGTAGATCATGCACGCCGTGTCGAACCCGAAGCTGACCTCAACCCCGAGCCCACTCTTGAGGTCACCGTCGATGGTCTTGGGCACGCCCACCACGTTGGTCTTGAGGTGGTGCGACTTGAAGTACTCGGCCAACATCGCCGCGTTCGTGTTTGAGTCGTCGCCGCCTATGTGTGTGATGTTGTCAACGTCAACACGACGCCGACGAAGGAGGAGGAGGATGGGGATGAAGATGGTGATGATCAGCACCGATGATGACGAGGCCGTCGAGTTCGAGGTTCTCGCAGACCATGCGCGAGGCCAGGAGCTGCTTCTCCGTCTCGATTTTGTCTCGGCCGGTGCCTGCGCGGGTCGACCCTCCAAGGTCAGGCGCAGCAATCGTGGCGCGAGCCAGGTGTACGGTCATGAGGGCGAGCGCACCGATGATGTCGAAGCCGCCCTGGTTGCGATACTTGGCCACGAGTGCCGCGTCGATCACGACAAAGTCGCCTTTCATGAGACCGATGGGCCCGCCTGCGAGATGGGGCCCAAGGTTCAGTTACAAAAAAGAAGAAGAACGAGAAGGGAGGAGACCCACCGATGAAGCCGTAGAGCTTGGAGTGCGGGTGGCCCGCGGCCACGTAGTCAAACAGGCCGGCGATCACGTTGTGGCCGCCAGCGGCTTGTCCGCCGGAGAGCACCACGCCGATCTGGATGATTGGTAGCGGAAGAGGGTCAGCCTACTGCTGGGCGAGGTTGCAAAAGAAGAGGTTGTGTGCAACATACACGCAGAGGCGAGGAGGCGGACTCGTCCGCGGGGCCAGTGGCCGCCTGCAGCTCGACGCGAGGTTGGCCAAAGATGTGCGGGAGCCTCTTTTCGATCTCGTCTGAGGGTGTGCAACATGATTGGAAGTGAGCACAAAACGGAACAAATCGAATTCTAAATGTTCAGTACCGGGCTGGGCGAGGGCGGAGGTCGGGCGGGCATGGCGACGAAGTGTGGTCTTGCCCCTGAGAGTCGGCGGAACGGGCGGCTGGTGGGCCAGCCGGGCCTTTTGCAGCGTGCTCAACTCCACAGCCTCCATGTTCCTCGCTCTGCGCAGAGAAGAAAATACGTAAATTAAGACTACTTTTCTTTCTCAATTTTACAGCGCTTTTTGTTGATTTGCAGGAAGGATGAGCGACACCAAGCCTCTGGGCCATGTTGTTGAAGGTACGTGCATTGCTGGGCAGCTCCTGAGCACCGTTTCTGGCTTCTTACCCGCCTTGATTCAAGGTGAGGAAAGCGAAGAAGAGGAGGAAGTTGAGGAGAGCAGCGACGGTGACCTGAGCGAGGAGATCCGCGTCAGGACTGTTGCTGCACAGGCTAGTGCTGCAGCCGCTGGTGGCCTCGTCTTTGAAGGCGAAGACGACGAGGTGCTTTCCTCTGCTCAACCCCCTCTTTTTCTGCACCTGCGCTGAGCGGCTCGAGGTGCCGTGTTGCAGGAGGAGGAAGAGGTTGATGATGATGCGGACGACAGGAAAACCACGCCACTGAAGGTGCCCCCCTCCGAAGATGGAGAGATCCAAATGATCGAGCAACAAGACGACGAAGTTCATCGACGCGAAAGCCTCGATGCGGGGCAGCCTGCACAGGACGCTGCACCGGTGCGTGTGTCTCCCGCTTCTGCAGTGGCGTGGTGAAGTCCGCACTGACAACAACCTCACGCTGGGCGCTGTGGCGAGCAGGACGCCAAGTCCTACGCATCGCTGGGCGCGTTTAGCGACGCCATCGCGCCACTGCTCAAGACCACCCGCAAGCCGCTCGTGCATGAGCCCAGGTACGCGTATGACATGACGGCTGAGCGAGACGCATCTGAGACTGACCCTCACGTTCTGCCAGCGCGGCGGAGCGGAAGATCCAGAGCCATAACAAGGGCGTGCGCATGACCATCAACGCGAAACTGCAGCAGACCTTCCAGGCACCGGCCAGCCCACCTGTTGTTGATGTTGCAATGAGTTGTAGTAACAGGAACTAACGTCCATGTACAGTCAACTCACAAAGACGTGACGCAAGTCTCTCATCAGCTGGACCTCGTGCGAAACGTAACGCAGGTGCGTCTTGTGCCTGCAATGGTCTCGTGCATGAGATCCCGCTGATAGTTTGGCTTGGTGGAATGAACAGGACCTCAATATCAAAGTGCGAAGCATAAACGATGATCTGGAGAAGCTCACTTCGGCGATTGACAAGACGTGTGGGTCCTTCTTGCAGCTCCTGCAGCCCTCCCTCCAAGGCCGCACCATGCACACTTGACGTCCAACACAAAGCCAAAAACAACAAGCTTTTATTTTTCTCATTTAATTCTTAGCATTCCAGTCCATAGCCGGTGATCGGCGACCGTTTTGCCGTGAACGCGTGGAGTGCTTTTTGTGGTCTTCCCTGCTGCCATCAAGGAAATTGATAGAAGGAGAGATACCACGAGAAGAAGTTATTTAGACAAGAAGGTCTTTACATAAGCACACAATGGGTAACGCGCAGCAGATTCCTAAGAGGGACATTGAGGATTGGAAGAGGAAGTACAACTGTACGTGGCCTGCTTGACGACAAATCCATTTCGCGGGCGTCACTCTCATGGCCTCCCTCCCCTTCTTGCGGTATGCAGTGCCCAAGGACAAGGTCGACCTCACCTTCAGGGCCTTCAACAGTCAAAAGGGCAAGAACGGTCAAATCACCAGGGACAAGTTCGTGGAGGTGATGACGAAAGAAGGAGCCGCAGAAAAAGAGTTCGCATTGGCCATCTTCGATTCCTTTGATAAGGACAACAGCGGGTACGTTTGACGCCTTTAAATTGCCAAATCCAACTTGAGCCTCATTCTACATCTGATCAGAACGATCGATGTACGAGAGTACATGGCGCTTATGGGCGTCTCCTTTGGCGGCACCATCGATGACAAGCTTGAAGGTACCGTTTTGCCTTCAAATTCGATAGTCCAGCCCAGTCCTGATCATTCCTGTTCATGCAGCCTCTTTCCGGCTGTTCGATGAGGACGGCAATGGCGAGCTTGACAGGCAGGAAGTGGAGCGCATGCTCATTCTTGTGATGAAGTCAATGGTACCCCTCCAGCCGACTGTCTTTCCAGATTGTAGGTCGTCAAACACTCACTCCCGATCGTTTCCTTCAGCTCAAGAAGATGTCTGCTCCCTCTGAACAAGTCCTCAAGGCTCGCGAGGCCGAGATTCAGAGGATCATTGAGGAGATTTTCGCCAAGGTCGACGTGGACGGCGTACGTAGTCTCCGTTGTGTTGCTCTCCTCGTGCTGCCTTGTTGTTTGTTTTGTTTGTGCCAACCACTCTTGTGCTCACCGCTGCTTTCCTCCAACGTGCTCTTGCGCAGAGCGGCACGATAGATCTGGAGGAGTTCAAGCTGGGCTTCAAGGAGCACCCTGACATCTGCAACTTCTTCAAGCAGTTCTAGGTCTCTTGGCCGGTCCCTGTCGATTGACAGCCAGCTTCGCTCTTTGCTTCTCTCTCTTCTGCCAGGAGAGCGTCTGATCATGCAGACACTTCCTTTCTGCTTCTCTTCGTGTGTGACTATAAACTCTCATTTTATCGCTCTCCCGTACGTTCGCTCTTCTCCTCGTCCGGCGTGCCGTAATGCCAACGATGATGGCTGGCCTCCACCCAAAGCCACAGCATGCATGTCCGTCCTAACAACCCAACGCGCCCACAAGAAACAGAGATGGCCAGGGATGGTGGGACTTGCGTCACCGAGCTGCTATTTTCGGTATTTTCGCTGCCTTGTCGCGCTAAATTCTCTAAATAGCAAGAACACAAGGTGAAGGTGTTTTCTGTGTCAGTGTTGTCCCAAGTTGCGTGCGCCGCCAAACTACACAAGAAGGTCCTCTGTGTTGCTCACACGCCAGTCATGTCCACTACCGACACTGTCGAAGACCTGACAGACGTGCCCATTGCGGAGGAGGAGAGAGTGGACGAGAGCACAGAACAGCAGCCGTCGCACGATGACGGAGAGATGCTCGGCCAACAGCGCATTAATGCGGCAGGTACTTGACATCTGAATCTTCAGTTCTGGCAAATAGACAGCTGACCTCATAACCACCAACAGAGTATTCACACGAAAACCTGTTCAGGCAACGAAAGATAAGGAGTGAGAACTTCGTGGTACCGGTTCAATGCAACAGTCTCTGCCGACGTCACAAGATTTGCTCATTCCTGCCGCGCTTCTTGTTCGTGCAGGTGCGGCGCCTGGTGGGCAACTTCTTCGACCTGTGGAAGGCCTATGCCGGCTACAAACACCTGCCCGGCGCGCATGAACCCTTTCCGCGCACAGAAAACATAATCAAGAACAATATGCTCAAGGACGAGCGCGTCATTAAGGTTCGCCCCTTCTACGTTTATTAACATTATTATTATTATTTAAAATCAAATGCAATATATTAACTTTTTAAATAATAATTTTATACAATAAAATAAAATAAATGTAGGCCACACAAAAGTACGCCATCGAGAAGAAGATCTCAGAGGAGGCGGCCAAGCGACACGTGCATGAGATGATCGACAACATGATCGCGAGCTTCGGCTCGACCATCACGCGCTCCTTCGAGTACGTGATGACCAAGATCCTGAAGCGCCTCTTCGTCTCCATCCACGTCGACGACCAGGGTCTCCGCATGGTACATGCGCCGCCGTCTCGCGTGCAGCTGTCGACGGCACGTTGCATTCTAACAACGATGTTGTTATGGTGACGACGTAAACAGGTGAAGGAGCTGGAGGAGAAGGGCTTGCCCGTGGTGCTCATCCCGACCCACAAGTCGCACATCGACTACATCGTCATGTCCATCATCTGCTTCCACTACAACCTGCCGCTGCCCTACATCGCCGCCGGCGACAACCTCAACATCCCCATCGTGGGCTACCTCTTCCGGCGGGCGGGCGCCTTCTTCATCCGCCGCGAGTTCGCCGGCGACCCGCTCTACTCGCTCCTCTTCCGGTGCTACGTCGAGCAGGTCCTCAACGAATGTACCTTTCTTTGACTCGGACTTGGACCGCCACCTCCTCCGCCACCTTAACTCGGGCCTCGCACGCTGACCACACGTCGTGTGCGTGGGGCGTGCAGCGTCGGTGCTCGAGTTCTTTATCGAGGGCGGGCGCAGCCGGAGCGGCAAGGTCCTGCGGCCCAAGATGGGCATGCTCTCGGTCATCACCAACACCGTGCTCGAGGGCCAGGTCGACGACGCCATGATCGTGCCCGTCGCGATCAGCTACGACAAGGTGGGCTCCTCCCTCCTCACCCTCCCGTCTCGCGCCTGCCGCCGGCTGACACGGCCGGGGCAAAGGTGATCGAGGGCGAGGCATACAAGAAGGAGCTGCTGGGCGCCAAGAAAGAGCCCGAGACCGTGGCCGGCGTGATCCGCGCCGCGCGCCTCCTCAAGTTCAAATTCGGCCGCGTCGACGTCAACATCAGTACGCACACTTGACCCGAATTTCTCTCTATTTTTCTTTAATTTTATTTTTAATCTGAATTTGAATTTCTAATAAATTCCTTGCTGCATGACGCACGCGCAGGTGATGCCATCTCGGTCAAGCAGTTCATCGCCAACCAGTACACGCGACACCAGCTCCGCGCCGAGAACGGGCCCGACGACCCCGCCGCGCGGCGCCTCGTCTCGGCCCTCGCCTACCGGTACACCGGCCATTCTCCCCGCCGCCTCCTCTGCCTCCCCTGCCTGGCCGCGGCTCATGGGCGAGGTGGGGGAACACGCAGAGTGCTCTACGAGTGCAATAAAGTGTCGGTGGCGCGACCGACGGCGCTCGTGGCGACGGCGCTGCTGACGCACACGGGCCGCGGGATGCCCATCACGCAGCTGCGCAACAAGGTCCTCCAGCTGCGCCAGATGATCGTCGAGCGCGGCGGCTTCGTGGCCTCGCTCAAGGAGGACAAGATCAGCGCCCTGCGCATCACGGAGAACGCCCTCAACGTGCTCGACAACCTCGTTGAGAAGCACAAGCAGGGCACCCACGAGACCGTCTACCAGCCCCGCCAGCGGCTGGAGCTGACGTTTTACAAGAACTCGATCATTCACTGGTTCGTGCTCGAGGGCATCGTCTCGACCGCCCTCTACGCCTCCATCAAGCCCCACATCCGCGTGGCCCAGGTGCGTTATTCTTGTCGTCTCGTCTCGCCGCCGTCGTCGTCGTTGTTGTCTCGTTTCGAGCCTCACGATGCCCCTCTCTCGCCAAAGCCGGAAGACATTTCCAAGTTCAAGGTCAACAAGCGAGACCTCCTCAACGACGTCCGATTCGTCTCGCAGCTCCTCAAGCTGGTCCGCCCGCTTCTCTTCTCCTCCTCTTCCTCTTCATCGCTGACGTGTTTTTGTTTTTGTTTTTTGTT
>NAVB01001785.1:0-29566 GCA_002179805.1 Acanthamoeba lenticulata | reverse complement strand
GAGAAGTCGTACGAGCTTCCCGACGGTCAGGTCATCACCATCGGTAACGAGCGTTTCCGCGCCCCGGAGGCCCTCTTCCAGCCGTCGTTCCTCGGCATGGAGTCGGCTGGCATCCACGAGACCACCTACAACTCGATCATGAAGTGCGACGTTGACATCCGTAAGGACCTCTACGGCAACGTGGTCCTCTCCGGCGGCACCACCATGTTCCCCGGCATTGCTGACCGCATGCAGAAGGAGCTCACTGCCCTCGCCCCGTCGACCATGAAGATCAAGATCATCGCCCCGCCTGAGCGCAAGTACTCCGTCTGGATCGGTGGCTCCATCCTCGCCTCGCTCTCCACCTTCCAGCAGATGTGGATCTCCAAGGAGGAGTACGACGAGTCTGGTCCCTCGATCGTCCACCGCAAGTGCTTCTAAGCGACTACGTCGCCTTGTGGCACGCCTGTATCATCAGAAGCCCCCAGTAAATACAATCAACTTGCAAGTTGTATACAGCATTCGCTTTCGTTCTTTGTAGTCGCGTTCGTTCTTTTTTTTCGTTCTTCCACCCGAACGCAAGCCAGAAAACGCACCACTCTTCGCCATTTCCTCTCTCTAACAGTTCCTATTTAGTGCGACATCCTCTTCAGGATTGTCTCGAGCACGACTACTCGCAGGTGGGCGCGGAAACGGCGGAACCAGTCCAAGAGTTGGCGCTGCCTGGCGAGCAGGGCCTGTTCGTCCAACGCTTCCGCAATGATCGCTGGCAGGTCTCTTCGCCAGTCGCGCACGTAAAACACGGGGGCGTTCGTTTCCTGCATGTGTCGCGTGTGTGTTGTGAGTTCATGAACTCCACCCCCAAACTTTCTCTTGATCAGACGTCTCATACCTTGAGCAATCGGTGGATGTCATCTGGCATGCAGCTGAACGTATCGCCCCAGGCCGGGTGCAGCGCCCCGGGCTCAAACTGCGGATCCTCGATGACGGGGATGGAGCCGGCGATGATGGCCTCCCAGATGCGGTACTGCTCGGGCACGTTCCCGCTTGGGCAGAGCGTGAGTTTGCTGTGGCCGAGCTGGTGCTCGTAGTCGTCGGTCACGAAGAAGCTGCGGAAGTTGGAGTCGATCGAGAACTCCTTGAGCTCCTGGTCGATGCGCTCGGCAAGCTTGAACAAGACGTTGGTTTGCGACAACCGGCACAGGTCCGGGCCCACAGCAGCACAGATCGGCTCTGCGGCCATGTAGGCCTGCATGCGCGTCGGCTTTCGCGGCGAATGGGTGACGAGCAGGTTGAGGAGCAGAGGCCGTTGGTCAACCGGGAGCAGGTCGGCCTCCTCGATGAAGGACGGAAACCCGTGGAAGGCGCTCGGCCCCAAGGGCCACAGAAACATCTGCTTGTTGTCCACCAGCGTGCAGTCACCGTAGGTGATAAAGTTGAAGTCGACGCCGGAAGGCTTGTGGCTTGTGCATCGCTCGCTTCCTTTGCGCACCGTTCCCACCACCACGTCTGGCGGGAGCCGCCGGATCAGCTGTTGGTCAAGGCCGATGCAGAGCAGGTTCTGCAGGCTGCCCGGAGGAAGCTCGAGCACGAGCTCAGGTGGCTCAACAAGCACTAGCTCCACGCCGAGTTCGGGGAAGACTCGCCTCTCAGGCTGCAGCAGCGCAGCGGCACGAACCTCGTCGTCGACAAGGATCGAGTTCCACAAGAAGGGAAAGAGGTCCTCGTGCTCGAGGTTCACGACGTGAACTCGTAGCGGCCGGTCTCTGGCGGTGGCCACCAGACTTGGTTCCACTCGAGCTCGCATGCCGCCGTTATGAGGTGGTGGATCGACCAGCTCAGGTGGGAGACACGGCACGCTGCGGTTGTGGTGTCGCGCAAGGCCGGCAAAGCTGCGCATGGCTGTGGCCTCACTGGAATACCACTCGTAGGGATGGTCGAGGATGGAGCCGGTCGTCGCACCACGAACCGCGAGCGAGACCACCATTCTCGTAGCGCCCGCCACAAGCAACAAAAAGAACACAAGCGCCACGCAGCGGAGCATACAAACGCGCTGCGCATGTCGCTTGCAGGGGCTGTTTGTGTTTGTGTGGAGCTCGTCGAGACGCTTTCGGAGGTCTAGTTTCCAGTTCCAGACATAGGTCAGCCCAAGCCCGACCGACGCCGCCCCGCAGAAGAGGTACTCTGCGGTGGTCATCGCTTCATGCGCGCTTGTTTGAGTTTCTCACACTCCGAAAGCGTTACTGTTTTTATCTTTCGAAAAAGGCACAGCAACTGTCCTTATTAAGGACATCCATAGTCGAATTAGGACAATTTCAATGTAACCGGGAACGTTGCCGGAAAAGCTGGAAAAAGCTCTCAGGCAGCGGTGGACGATGGCGGGGCAGCGACGGCGATGTGATACTCCTTGAGCTCGTCAAGGCTGGGCTCCGAAGGCGCGCCGGTCATGAGCTCGTTGCCGGTGGCCGTCTTGGGGAAGGCGATCACCTCCCGCAAGCTCTCCGCGTGGCACAGAATGGCCATCAGCCTGATGTGCGACGACGACTACATGAGCCAATTGCATTAAAGATGGCGAAGGGGGGGGGGGGAAGAAGGCCTAAGCCCTTTGAAGAGAAAGTACCGGTCAAAGCCGATGGCGAGGCCGCCGTGAGGCGGGCAGCCCATGCCCAGGGCGTCGAGCAGGTGCTGGAAGCGGGTCATCACCTGCTCCGACATGCCCAACACCCCAAAAATGTGCCTGTCGTCGATCATTGTGACGAGCGGGTCGGGAGACACAGTCAGTCCGTCAGACACGATGCCGAGATGCTTGGCTCAGATCAGAGAGGCAGCAGGTACCGCTGCATGGCTTCGTTGTGAACTCGGATCGAGCCACCGCCCAGCTCGACGCCGTTCACCACACAGTCGTAATGAAGTCCCCTGCATTATTTGTATTAATTTTTTATTGTATAAAATAAAGTAGAAACAATGAATAAATACAAGAAAAATGAAAATAATATTTAAAAATGAATTTTGTTTTAAAAAAAAATTGGGGACGAACCTGACGCGCAAGAGGTCTTGCTCGGCGGTGCTAGACATGAGGAGGTCGATGTCGTCTGGGTGGGGCGCGGTGAACGGGTGGTGGGTGGTGACGATGCGCTTGTCCTCGCCCGGGCTGGGACTCTCGAAGGAGAACAGCGGGAACTGCTCGACCCACAAGAAGTTGTACTGGTCGTCGGACACGGCGAGCCGCCCCTTCTTGCGGAGCAGCTTGGCGCAGTGCGCCCGAAGGCCGCCCAGGATGACCGAGACGTCGTCGCGCTCCGGGCCGGCGCACAGGAGCAGCAGGTCGCCCTCGCGCGCGTCCAGCGCGTGCGTCAGCTGCTGCTTCTCCTGCTCGGTGAGGTGCTTCTCGATGGGCGAACGCCAGCGGCCGTCGGCGCCGCAGCGGACCTCGATGACGCCCTTGGCGCCCAGGTCGCGTGCCCGCCGCTGAAGGCCCTCGCTCTCCTCCTTGGACAGGTCGGCGCCCAGGCCCCGCGCGTTGAGGCCCTTGATGCAGCCGCCGCGCCCGGTCTTGGCGCTGTTGGCGTCCGTCGCCGCGAGCGATGACGTCAGCACGTTGACGCGGCTTCGCTGCAGGATGGACGTGACGTCATGCAGACGCAGGTCGTATCTGCCTCCCATATCCCCCCCGGCCAATCGATTAGCGGTCACTCTTGTGCCATGCGCGGTCGATGGGAAGCGACGACGCGCACCTCGTGTCTGGCTTGTCGCTGCCGTATTGCTCCATGGCGTCGCGGAAGGACATGCGCGGGAACGGGTCCGGCAGCGTCTGCGCGTCGTCGACGCACGGCGTGAGGCACAAGCTCTTGTGAGAAAAAAAAAAAAGAGAGAAAGGCTGCACGTACGTGGCCGGCGGCTTGCCACATGGCGCGGACGAGGCCCTCGGTGAGGTTGGTGACGTCGCGGTCGCCCACAAAGGCCATCTCCATGTCGATTTGAGTAAACTCGGGCTGGCGGTCGAAGCGGATGCCCTCGTCGCGGTAGCAGCGCGCAAACTGGAAGTAGCGGTCGACGCCGCCCACCATGAGGAGCTGCTTGTACTGCTGCGGGCTCTGCGGGAGCGAATAAAACTTGCCCCGCGTGCGGGTGGGGACGATGAACTCGCGCGCGCCCTCGGGCGTGCTCCGGAACAGCGTCGGGGTCTCGACCTCGGTGAAGCCCTGGCCGTGGAGGTAGTTGCGCGCGGCCAACGACAGCTTGGACCGCAGCCGCAGGTTGTCCTGGATGTAGGGCCGCCTGATGTCGAGGAACCGATACCGGAGGCGGAGGTCCTCCGGCGGGAGCTGGTCCCGCTCGTCGCCGTGCAGCGGCGAGCTCCACGAGGGGAACGGGAGCGAGTTGTGAGTCGTCGGGTTGAGGAGGCCGATGTCCTCGCACACGATCTCGACGTCGCCGGTCGGCATGTCCTTGTTGCGCATGTTGGCCGGTCGCAGCTGGACCTTGCCCGCCACCGTGACCTGAAAAAAAAAATACAAACAAAAACAAAAACAAACAAAAACAAAAACATGAGTCGATGTTGCGCCATTAAAGGACGGCTGATGGAGCAAGGCGTACGACGCTCTCGACGCGCCAGCCGGCAACCTGCTGGCGGAGCTCGGGCGAGAGGCGCGACTCGTCCACCAGCACCTGCACGCTGCCCGTGTGGTCCTTCACCACGAGGAACAACACGCCGCCAAAGTCTCTGCATCGTCGTTGTTTGTTGTTTTTGTGCGTTGTTTGGTTTTGTTGTTTTTGTTTTGGGTGAGAATGTCTGCGACAAGCGAAGCAAGCGCAGCAACCACGGGGCACGCGCTTGTATTAGAGTCGTAATGTGGATTTGGTCCCAATGGGTACGTGAAAGGCGGTTCGTCTCCCACGGAAACAAGAGAGACGAACCTCACGACGGACGCCCTTCCCCACCAACATGAAGCCAACAAATAACACGGACGGAGCAACCCAACTTATGGGAAACACAACAACAACATGAAGAAGAAGATGGTGTACCGGGAGGCCGTGAGCCAGCCGCACAGGCGGACGGTGGCGCCCGCGTCGGCTGCCGTCAGCTGGCCGCAGTGGTGGGTGCGGTCGAGCGTGGGCGTGGTGGAGCCCAGGCCGGGCTTCGTCTTGGCTGGGCTGGCGGTGGCCGAGGAAAAGCTCCGCTGGGCCCAACGCGCCAGCGAGAAGGTTGAGGAAGCGCAGGAGAAGGAGGACGAGGAGCCCCACCACCGCCCCGCGAGTGCGGCCGAGCCGGAGCTGTGTAACTGGGTCCTGCGAGCAACGCGGCTGCCGCCAACGGCCAGAGGAAAAGGCCCTGGCGGCAGAGCGGCAGTGCGGATCCCAGCCGAGGCACGCGCGCAAGTCGCCAGCCCAGCGCGGCCACCCAATGCAGCTGCGCTTCGTGCGTTCATCTTCGTCTGAGCCAACACGAGGAACTGGAAAAAACTAAAAGAAAATAGAATAAAGTCGACAGTTGCAGTTGAAGATCAGCAACTTTGCAGATGGAGGGTCTCGATGGCGCTGTCCAAGGTCGAGCAAATTCCGAGGGGCAGCCTCCCAGTGACACAATGGAGATTGAAGCGGAAGATGACGAGATTGAAGAGGAATTCTACATACCGATGGAATTTGTGGACTACCAGGGCACCAATCTGCTGCAGACCTTCAAGACATACTCCATCATTGTACGGTCGTCATTGATCTTCTGGGCGGCTATCAATACTTACCCATCCGCAGGGCCTAGACACGCCTAACCCCATCCTGAAGCTCGACAACACCGTGTACCAAGGCACCTACGAGTATGTCGTGGGGACTCACCTCTACTTTGAGCCGCCCGCCACGAGCACGTCCACATCGTCCTCAACCGCCACGATGTCGTCGTCCACGCTCGGTACGCCACACGAGCGGCCCAGCGCAAACCGCACAAAGGCTCATGTTCGACGTTCACAACGGCACAGGCGAAGCCGAGGGAACGCCAGCAGCCGCCGCCACAGCGGCAGCCACAGACGAGGACGTGCGGTTCATGTGCGCCGCGCAGAAGAAGCTCGTGTTCAGACGGGTGGACCTCATCCCCAAGGACGCCATCCGGAAACAACAGCACGAGAAGGATGGTGAAGCCGGCGGGCGCAGGAAGGAAGAGGAGGAAGCAGCGCGGCAGCGGCGGCGGGACGCGCTCGGCGTCAAGGCCGACGAGGCCCAGGGCCCGGACTTCTACGTCACCACCAACCCGCCACCTGACGATGATCGCGCACAAGGGCCATAGCTATGGCATTTCTTGTCCTTGTTCTTCTTCTTGTGGTTGTTCATGATGGCCTTGCCTGACCCGCCGGTGCAGCGGCGCGAGGAGGCTCGCCAGGCGCGTCAGCTCCTGCGCGCCCTCCTTCTCTTTCTCGTCATCGTCGTTCTCTTTGCCTGTCCGAGCAGCGGCGGCGACGAGCAGGTCGTCGAGCCACGCGACGAGCTTCTCCCGTGCGCGTCGGCTGAGCCGCGCGACGTCGTCGGGCCCATCGAGTCGGGCGAGCAGGTCGCGCTGGAGCGCGGCCAGGCTGGTGTAATCTCGCAGCCACAGGAGCACAAGGCCGCTCCCGCTCTCCTGTGTCTCCCTCTGGGCAAAGGCGAGCCAGGACTCGGCCACGCCCTCCACGGCGTAGCTCAGCGCGACGTCGGGGAAGCGGACTCGCCCTGCGCACGCGCACATGCACGCACGTGAGTGAGCTGAGCGCTGGCCTGGGCGAAGCTGGGCTCTGCACCGGCGAGGCAGTCGGCCAGGAGCCGCAGGGCAAAGCGTGTGCTGCGCAGCGACTGAAGGTGACTCTGCACGCGCAGCTCGGTGGTGGCGCCAGCGGCCGCCTGCGCAGCAGATGTTGAGCGCGAACACGAGATGGGCATTGGTGGCGCGAGAGTGTGGGCACTACCTCGGTGGCAGTGGCTTCGACGTAGGCGCGGATCGCGCTGAGGAGATGCTCGTCGTCTTCTTCATAGTCCTCACTATCCCGCCCCAAGTTGATGTCGTATCCGCGGCTGTCCATGTACCAGCTGAAGACAGGGGAGGCCGGTCATCGCGCATGCGGGTGATCATGGCATGAAAGAAGAGACGCACAATTCAATCTCTGCATCGGCCTTGCGAGCGACCAACGAGACCCAGTGGTTGAGCGACCCAATGAGGAAGGCCTGCAATGAGGATGAGGTGAGCCACGCAGCAAGCGCAAGAAGCAGGACAAAGGTGGAGGGCAATACGGTAGATCGACGATGCGGTGCGGCACGAAAGGCCTCCAGGCGCTGATGCACCACCGCAGCCTCGGCCTCGCCGAATAGGCCGCTCTTGAGAGACTCGATGGACAGTTCGGGCAGCAAGACGAACGCTTCGACGCCTGGGCGGGCAACAGACCAAGAACAGCTGTGAGATGACCAGAGACATCACTCTCTGCAAGAGGGACGCACCGCCCAGCGCCACAAAGGAAGGGTGGTGTTCAATCAAATGCTCGGCATGTAGCCGCTCAAGCACTCCTGCATATGCCAGCATTGTTGAAGAAAGGCATAAGTTGAAGTGAACGTGAATGTCCGCATAGAGAGCGCACCGGCATCGATACAGCGCAAGGTCCAGGGGTAGAAGCGGCTGCCCTCCTGGTCGGCTTTGACCCGCAGGGCTTCAACCCAGGCAGCACGCGCCCGCTTGAATGCCGCCTCGTCGCACAGGCTGAGACGAGCTTAGACCAGATACCCTTTGCGTGAAACAGAGGGGGGGGAGTACTTTCTGGGCAGCCCTTCCTGCCGCTCGGCTAGATACGCCAAAGAGGCGTGCGCATTGAAGAGGGCATGAAAGCCACAACCATTTAGGTCCTTTCCCTGAGATAACACCTGCAACTGCCGCAACGACGAGCTGTAGTCGTGTGTTTGCTGCATGACTTGATCGTAAGGTGGCTGTTAAGTGTAATTGTCCAAATTCCTTTTCAGGGGAGGGTGATTGGCAGTGGATCTGCCAAGAATGTCGTGAATGACCCGCGGCGGTGGGTTCATACGGAAAAACGAGGCGAAGACCACCCGGCAACAGCAGAAACGACAGGACGGATTGTCCATCGAAGTAGCGGAGACTGGAAGAGACGACGCAGCAGCGGGGCAGAGCCGGCACATGAGGTCAGACCCCATGTGGTCCACGTCGCAAGCTTTGACGCTCAAATACATTTGCGGAGTGTCGAATGGATTGTCTGCACTAGGCTGCGGCTTCATCGTTTACTGCTTCCTCTTCATACAGCAGGAACGACGCAACTACTTTCAGAGACTTGTCTTCTACCTCTCCATCGTCGATCTCTTTAATGCCGTTGAATGGCTCATCACGTTGGGCACAATGGACGAATCTGAGTACGTCTGCCGCATTCTCGGCCCCTACAAGAAGTACCTCTACCTTGCATCCTTCTTCTGGACCGCCTTCATCGCCACCGAGACTCTTTACAGATTCACGCACATCAAAATTTCACATTTCGGCGACGTCCTCATCCCTCAACACTCCAACTTCAAGGAACGCTACTACCACCTCATTGCCTGGATGGTGCCCCTTCCCTTTGTGGTCTGGCCTCTCGTCGAGGGCTCCATGTCCACCGGCGCCTACAGGTTCACATATACCACCGTGCTTGCTCTTCTGCCACTACACGGCGCCAAGTGCTGTACTGACACTCACTTCTTCGCCAATCAGTTGCTGGTACACGGACTCGCGCGAGGTGTGGAGCTTTGTCTTCCTGGGCCTCGTCGTGCTGACCGTACTCTACTGCATCGTCATCTACGCCTTCGTCACGCAGCGCTACTTCCAGATGCTCAAGCTCTCTGCCATCTACAACACCGAGCAGGGTAAGCACCTCACCTTCTCCTTTTTTTATACGTCCTGGTGGTGACACTACTCGTTGTCACGTGCAGGGCGAGCCTTCAAGCTCGAGACGAAGGTGCCGGCCTACATCCTCTCCTTCATCATATGCTGGGGTCCGGCGTTGGCCACGAATGTCTTTGAGGCCATTGACGACAAGCCCACCATGGTAAGCTCGCTCCCTCTTGGTCTGGTCGAAGGTCACCTTCCTAATTTTATTTTATTTGTTTTATTTATTTTCTCAGCCACGATTCTACTTTGAGTGCATGACGGCCTTCTTGCTCCCGTTGACCGGGTGGCTCAACTCAATCGTCTACGGGTTCGTCCACCTTGACCTTCCATGTGATTGGATCAGCGTGTTAACCTCTGGATGTTGGTTCCTGAAGGTGGAGCAAGGAGCTGCACCAGCAGCTGTTCGCGCACCTGCGGTCGGTATGCTGCGGGTGTTGTCGACGATTGGCGTCGACGCGAGTCATGGAGGAGAAGCGACACCTCAAGTCCGGCGCACGAGCCGAGGACAGTGTACAGCTCGTTGACGATTGACCTTTGCGCGAACACCCATAATTTTCTTCCCATTTTAATAATTTATTTATTTATTCTGAATATATGTACGAAATACAACAATTGTTTATTATCTCATTCGTAGCGGACATTTCGCATTTATTTCTATTTTAAATAGAAACAAGACCTTCAGGGCATCGAGAAGGTCTCTAGAGGTCGTCCTTGTGCATGCGGCGTTCGAGATCCGCCATGCCTGGGTAGACTGGCATCGACTTCATCGACTTGCCGTTGTCGACAGCAGCGTTTGTGAGCCACTGCGCAAACTTGGTGAAGAAGTGCTTCTTCATCGCCTTGTTGGAGGTCACGCCGTTGTTGACAAAGTGGCGAGCGGCATCGCCGATGATCTGGTCCCCATCCGAGCGATAAGGCTCACGCTCCAGCCGCTCGGCTAGCTCGTTGGTGAAGCCGACATTGTCCTTTGCGTCCTTTTTCCCCAGAGCAGCACCCAACTGTGTAGACGACAACACACTCTGTTGTAAAGATGTACTACATGACCAAGGGAAAGGCAGAAAGTACGTACGTTGATGGAGAGCATCTGCATCTCGTGGTCCACGACGTCTTGGTAGGTTTCACATATCTCCTCCAGCTTGGCACGGCCCTTGCGGCCCTTGATAAGTTTAATACACTGGTCCAGGGCACGGTCCCCCCACCGAGTCCAGAGCTCTTCCTCCGCACTGGCGGCCTCCACAAAGGCGCACAGCACGACCACGGCAAGAAGCACCAGCGCGACACCCCACGACAGACCGAGCGTTGTTTTTCGCCGGAGACCTCCTGTGCGTCCCGCCATGCCTTGCTCCGCCTTTGTCAAGTGAAGTGCTCAAATCGCGGTGACGTCAGCAAGAGCTTGTTCTCATCCGTTAGTCGACAAAGCAAAAGTGCCAAAAAAGAAAAATATACCTCGAAAAACAGCCCAACTACAACCATCTTGCTTCACATCCAGCTCCGCCCCTCCTCTCCATCCTCTGCCATGCTTCTACACTGCTACTTGCGGGACGACACCGAGAGGTTGTGCGTTATGCGCAACGGGCAGGTGCGCCCTTCTGACTCCACCGATTTTTTGTTCCTTTTGGCGCCAAAACACAAATGCTTACACCACCATTAAAAACGATGCATTGTTTGTGAAGCCTTTGGTATTGGGCCGCGATACCGACTTTCTAGCGCTTAAAGAGCGGTTGTCACCGGCACAATGTCGCAGCGTGTCACGTCAGCACGTCGAGCTCCGCTTCGTGCGGGCAGAGGCAAGAGTGGAGGTCCGTACGCTGAGCACCAACGCGGTCGTGCTTCGCTCGACCCAGACCGGCGAGGAGCGCTCTCTCAACAAGGACGATCCACCGGCGTCGCTCTTCTCTGGCGACTCGCTCTCGCTCGCCATTTCCGAGGGCGCAGGTACGTAGAGTCTGCACAAGGGCGCCAGTTCGAAGCCCCGCCCGCTCGTTGCTCACCCACCAGCCCGTCATGACAGGCGCCGTTCGGCTCTTTGTGGACATGGACGTGCCCTGCTTCGGCTCCGCTTCGACCACGGCCAGGAAGCGCAAACTCGAGTTTGATGATAGCGCATCGTCCTCGTCTTCTACGTCATCGTCATCATCATCGTCTTCAACATCAGCGGGGCTCGACAACAAGAAGAAGGCGCCGTGGGTGGATGACGGCGTCGAGGACGGGGAGGACACCGACGAAATGGACTTGGCTGCGCTGCAGCAGGAGTTTGGACGAGCAGACGACGAGGACGAGGACAACGCGCAACTCAGCCCAAAGCTCACCCAGGCACGGGGCGCCATCCCACCCTCGAGGTCGAGGCCTTCCGTTGTGTTCTGATTAGTTCATCATGATGTGCGTGCGTGTGCAGGAGCTCGACATGTCGATCGACGACGAAGTCACCGCCGTCGCCGAGCAAATCGCACAGCAGAAGAGCAGCAAGAAGAACAAGCCACAGCCGGCCAAGCCGGTCACCACTTCGGCCAACGCGAGCTCCGCCACTGCTGCCACGGTCAAGCAGCAGGACAATGACGAGGTACTGAGCGAGGCCTTTGTCATCCCATGCCGAGGCGGCGGACTCACGCCGTTGGTTCCCAACTGTGCAGGACATCCCGTGGGACTCGCCCAAGCCCAAGTCCAAGAAGCAAAAGCTCGCCGGCGGCAAATCTCGATGTGCCTACGGCGCGCAGTGCTATCGCAAGTGAGTTTTGCTGCTAGTGTCGTCGTTGTCGTTTTCGTTTTCGTACTTACCGGCGACTCTGACAGGAATCCCGAACATCGGGCGCAGTTCTGGCATCCGGGCGACGATGATGAGAACGGCCAGGACAAGCACAAGGAAGATGAGGAGGAAGAGAACAAGAAGAACACCAAGAAGAGCGCCAAGGCGGCCGCCGTACCGGCCAGCAAGCCTTACAAGGCAGTGACACCGACGACGGCGACGACGACGACAACGACGGCCAAGAAGCCGACGAAGAAGCCCGCTTCCCCTGCTGCTGGCGGGCTCGTCGCCCAGGTCCAGGGCAAGGTGATCGTCCTCACCGGCGCCCTCATGGTCGCCCGCAAGGAAGCCACCGCCAAGTACGTGCCCCCTCTTCTTATTATTTAATTAAATATTAAGAATATAAATTGATTTAGAAATTAATTCAAATATGATTGAAATACGTGTTACAGGTTGAAGGAGATGGGCGCCCTCGTAGGCAGCGGCGTGACGCGCAACACGGACATCGTCATCTGCGGGTTCGCTCTCTCTCTCTCGTTGCCAGAGATGGACCGTCGATGGCTCACAACACGCACACGCGCGCGCGTATTGTAGGGACAAGGCCGGGGCCAAGCTGGAGAAGGCGCAGAGCTGCGGGTGCGACGTGTGGGACGAGGGCAAGTTCATGCAGCTCCTGCAGGAGTGGGACGGCCGCGGCCAGGCGGGCAATGATGCTGGTGAAGACGAAGGAGAGGAAGAAGAGGAAGAGGAGGAGAAGCCCAAGCCCAAGCCCAAGGCGCCACAGCCGCCTACGAACAACAAAGCCAAGTCCCCGCCACCAGCATCACCGCGTCCGGACGCCGCCGATGGTGAGGGCGAGGAAGAGGAGGACGAGTTGGCCGGCGGCAATTGGCAAAAGGAGGAGAAGACGCTGCCGAAGCCCAAGAACATCATGCAGGACGGCGAGACGCGCGAGGTCGACTCCATGAGTGGCGGCAGTACACCTCGCCTTCCCCCCCCCCTCCCCCTCTCAAACCCCGTTTGAGGGCGCAGGCAGCTGACCAACTCGTGAATCCCACAAAACAACAAACACAAAAATAACACAAAACCAAAACAAAACCAAAAACAAAAGACAAATGGCAAATCAAAAAGTGCGCCGGCGAGGTATACTACTGCCTGTGCCCGGCGTGGAAGAACCAGAATCAGCCCGTCGACCGGTACGTCGTCGAGCCCGCCCGTGTGCCGCGTGACCCCGTAGGAGTGCGCGTGTGTATGTTGACGCGCGCTTTGCGCCGGCAGGCGGACGTGTAAGCACCTGCGCGAGTTCCTCGGGGACGAGTACGAGACTGCGCGCTGCGGCCGACCGGCGTCGGCTCCCATCGTCAAGGCCGGTACGTCGCATGTGCGCGTGCGCGTGTCGTCCCTTGGGCATCGAGCCTCATACTTGTGGTGGTGGGCTGCAGCGACAAACAAGGACACGCCCAAGCTGCTGCTGGCGCACAAGTGGGAGCCCAGCGTCGACCCGACCGGCTGGTGGCTCTCTGAGAAGCTCGTGCGCGCGTTCTCCCCTTTCCTCTCTCTATTGCCTGTTTTTGATCTACGATTGGCCGTCGCACTCACACGCGCGCGTGCGTTTGCGTTCGCACCCTCGTCAGGACGGCGTGCGGGCCTACTGGAACGGCAAGCAGTTCATCTCGCGCCTGGGCAACGCCTTCTTCGCTCCCGGTACGTGACGCCTCCTCCTCGTCCTTCTCGTCCGCCCAAACGCTCAAGCGCCCGATTACACACAAGATTGGTTCTGCGAGAACTTGCCGCCGGACATGCCCCTCGACGGCGTACGTCGTCCCTTCTACCAACCCAGCGTGGGGCCCCGAGCTCTCGGCTCACGCACGCACACACGCGGGGAACAGGAGCTGTTTGGCGGGCGGGGCCAGTTCCAGATCACCGTGTCGGTGGCCAAGAGCCAGGGCTCCGACGCGCGGTGGCGCAACCTCACGTTCCAGGTGTTTGACGCGCCCGGCCTGGCGACGTCGCCCTTTGAGGATCGCCTCCGCACGGTGCGCAAGTGGTTCGAGGCCCACCCGACGCCCTACGCCAAGGTGCTCAAGATGGTCCCGTGCGAGGGCCCGCGGCACCTCGAGGTCGAGCTCAAGCGGATCGAGAAGAAGCAGGGCGAGGGCGTCATGCTGCGCAAGCCGCGCTCGCTCTACGTGACCGGCCGCTCGACGACGCTGCTCAAGGTCAAGAGCTTCCACGACGCCGAGGCCGTCGTGGTGGCCCACGAGCCGGGAAAGGGCAAGCACAAGGGCCGCGTCGGCGCCCTCCACTGCCGCATGGCCAACGGCACCGCCTTCAAGGTCGGCACCGGCCTGTCGGACGCCGAGCGCGAGGCCCCGCCGCCCGTCGGGGCCATCATCACCTACCGCTTCCAGGAGCTCACCCCCGACGGTGTCCCGCGCTTCCCCTCTTACGTCGGTACGGTTGTTGATGTCAATCGTGTCTTTTTGGGTTCGCCACTTCTCACGCACTTGAACGCGCAGGCCTGCGGCCGGACATGGACGCCCCGCGCGATCCCGTCCTCACCAAGAAGGGCACGATCGACTGCTAGAAGAGCTGCAAAGACCTCGCCGGGACCCAGCGTGTTGCTGTTGGCCGCGTCGAGCAAACAAAAAATTGGCTCTTTTTCTCTCTCCCGTCGTTGTCATTGTCATCGCATGTCGTCGGGCACGGCGAGGAGCGTGGAGATGCCCTCCATTTGGCTCAGTTTGATCACCACGGGCCGCGTGTGGGGCGGTGGCAGCTGCACCGCGGCGGCGCCGAGCAGCTTCCAATAGGGGTTCTTCTTGAAGGCCTGGAAGTGGACGAAGGCGGTCTGGTCGGGCCGCGCGGGCCAGCAGTCCTGGCGGTAGGCGGCCGGGCCGTTCTCTTCGTCGGCCTCGAGTAACTTTAGGCGGCACACGAGCTCGGGCTGGGGCACGTGGAAGCACAGGCTGTACATGGCGGGCAGCCATCTCTCGCACGGGCCGAGCGCGGGATGCATGAGCTCCCACGGCGAGGTCACGGAGAGGGGCTCCATGTCGAGGGGCTCGGGCAACATCCACGGCTTTTCGACAGGGATGTTACCGGCTGCGACTTCCTCAAAGTAGCTGACGATGGCTTGCTCGAATGCCTCCTCGCTTCCCGGACTGCTGCATGAAAGAAGGCGGCGATAACAAGAGTCCTCAAAATCTGCTCATCAGGGGGAGTACTACCTGAAGAGGACGAGGGTGCCGTTGATCCAATACCAGTCGCCTAGTCTTGCCTGCTGCTGTTTGCTGGTGAAGAGCACGCTCACTTGGCCGTCAAGCAGGACATTGTAGCTGAAGCAGGCCTCGTCTAGGTGCAATAACGGCACTCCTGTGGGGTAGTCGTCCCCAAGAAGCTGCTCGCAGCGAGTCCACAGGCGATTGATGTGCGGCGTGTTCTTCATGATGGTCAACTGCCTGCGCAGGTAAAGACTCGTCTTGTCTTCTGTCTCGGTATCGGTGAAGGTGACGACGTCGTAGTCGAGCAGCTCGTCGGCCTCGAGCCAGCCGTAGACGTCTCCCCAGAGCACATCGTAGTCGAGATAGGCCCAGTGGGTGTAGCCGCCGAGGTAGTCCTCGAACACCGTGCCGATCAAGCCCTTGAGCTGGTCTAAAATCAAGACGCCGACTCGCTTGGCTCGAGACCTGGCACCGGGCAACCCTCCAGCTGAGCACTGCTGCAAGCCTGCGCGTCAGTTGGGAGTCGTACTGGTAGAGCTCAACCAAGCGTGAGTCGTTGACCGCGGCTGATGCCTTCTCGCCAAACAGCCGAACGATGCCACCTTGCGGTAGGCGAATCAGCCGCAAGCTCGGAGGGATCATGGCGGGCAAATCAATGCGCCACTGGTCAACGGTCTCCATGCCCTCGTGAAACACGAGCCAGTCTATCTCCACGTTGGCACTTGACTGGCCAGAGGACGCGGCCGTGTGTGCGGGACCGGAGAACGCCCAATACGGGAACCATTCTGCAGCGCTGGCCAGTGAGCTCACCTCATTGGGAAGAGACACCTTTGGAAGGAGTCCCGCGTACTCTGGGGCTCGCCGATGATCAGCAGCACCATCGCCAGTTTGATCTTTTCGCCTCTTGGCCTTGGTGGTTTGGGCTTTGGGTTTGGGCGCCCCAGTTGTGGTGCTGGACTGACATGTGTGATTTCTGCTGTCGGTAAAGCCTCGTCCTCGGTTGAGCCGACCGGAGCAGGCGACAGAGTTGACCTGAAAAGAGGTCAAAGGCTCAACTTTTTAAAGTTGCTCCACAGCGGTGGTGAAGTGCATAGGCAGGAGGCAAGCGCACTCATAAAAGACCAGCAGGCTCAGCAGGAGCAGCGGAATGACCGCCACAACCCTTTTCGGCATCTGCCAACAAGTCGTTCCCTTCAACGCGACTTTTGCTTCTTCAAAATTTAAAAATGTTTTGTCTTTTTTCCTTTCTTCGCATTACATCGCAACCAGAGTGTGTTCCCTTTGTGCTTATGATCGTAGGTCAGGCGCGGCGAGGAGCGTGACAATGCCGTCCTGTCGACTCACTTTGACCACCACCGGCCGCGTGTGCGGCGGCGGCAGCCTCACCACCTCATCGGCGTGTTTCGAATTCCAGTGCCAATGCTTTAGCATAAAAAAGTGGATGAAGGCGGTCTGGTCCGGCCGGGCCCGCCGGCAGGTCTGGCGGTAAGCCGTGCCGTTCTCGTGCTTGATGCGACAGGCGTCGCCCAGGTCTTGGCGCCAGAGGCACCTGCGATAGATCATCGGGACCCAACCAGCGCAGTAGCTCCGCGCGGTGGCCGTCACGGGCGTCCAGGCCGCGGGCTCCAAGAAGGGCGCCGAGTCCAGCGGCGGCGAGGCCGGCGTCAAGGCCGTGGCCGTGTTCGCGGTCGTGTTCATGGCGCGGGTGTAATACGCCACGACCGCTTCCTCAAACTCACGCGTGGCCTCGTCACTTGCCTCGGCGCGCTCGACGAGGGTGCCGTCGAGCCAATACCAGACGCTGTTGTCGGGGGGCAGGCGCTGCTTGGTGGCAACCAGGACCCGCACGTCGGCCTCGCGCAGGATGCGGTAGCTGAAGCAGCCCTCGTCGACGTTCTCCAGCGGCGTGCCCGCCGGGAAGTCGTCCCCTACGAGCTGCTCGCACAGGGTCCACAGGCGGTTGACCCGCGGCGTGTTCTTCATGACCGTCAGTTGGCCGCGCAGGTACAGGGCCGTGTGGTCCCCAAAGGAGAAGGTGACGACGTCGTAGTCGAGCAGCTCGTCGGCCTCGAGCCAGCCGTAGACGTCGCCCCAGAGCACGTCGTAGTCGAGAAAGGCCCAGTGGGTGTAGCCGTGGAGGTAGTCCTCGAACGCCGTGCCCAGCATGCCCTTCAGCTGGACCAGCAGGCCGCCGCCGAACCGGTTGGCCCGCTCCCTGTGGCGCCCAACACGGTCAACCGCCGCCGCGGCAAAGGCGGTGACAATGACACTGACGACGGTACCGGTAGATCTCGGCCAGGCGCGGGTTGTTGGTGGCGGCGGCGGCCTTCTCGGCGTAAAGCCGAATGATACCGCCCTTGGGCAGTTGGATGAAGCGCATGTTGGAAGGGAACATGGACGGCCAGTCGCGTCGCCACCGGTCGACGCTCTCCATGCCCTCGTGGAACACCAGCCAGTCAATCTCCACATCGTTGACGCGGTGCCTCGACGAGCCGTCGGGCCACAGCCCAGGCAAAAGGGGCTGCCCGCTGCAGGACATGGCCCAGTAGGGAAACCAGTCTGCATTGCCGAAAAGAAGTATAAAAATAAATAAATAAATAAATACAACGAAAAACGAAAGCGAAGAGCACCTTTCGGTTCTCCGATGATGGGGAGGATCATGGCGAGCCGCACTCGAGCTGAGACACTCTCGGGACCACCCAAAGTCTCGGAATCATCGTAGGCCCGTCGACCTCTGGCGTGCGCCCGCACCACGGTGAGCCGGACCAGCTCGCTGGAGGAAGGCGAAGGGCGTGTACACAAAGGCAAACCATAGCACGAAGAAAGCTGCAATGAACAGGAGCAACTTGGCCCGCAAAGATGTCCGCCACATCCAGCGAGATGCACGCCTATTCCTCTGCATGACCTCGTTTTTTCTCTCCTTTTTCTTTTGTTGCATTTATTTTATTTTTATCATGGCCAATAGTGGAAGACAAGGCTTGTTGAGGGCGTGGGGAAAACCGCGCCAGCCAAAAGGGGCCATCCTTGGATGGTGGAAGTGAACCTCCACCATGAGTGCATGGAGTGGCGCATTATCATCTTTGTGGAAGAATCTTTCTCCCCCATGCAGATAGTGTCAAATCAACACCAATGATATGTTGCTTTGAGGTTACTGCAGCGATTGCCATTGGTCTAAGGAGTTAACAAACTCCTGAGCTAGGCCTAAAACCGTCCAGGAAGCGTAATGGTTCTCCGACACAGCCCAAAACGCCAGCCAGCGCCTGACAAGTTGACTCCCGATAAAGAGAAAACCTGAGAGAAAAGAGAACAGGCAACAACCTTTCCAATTTCAAAGTTGTCACGCAATAAGCCTTTGGTGGCGGAAAACGATTGGCAGCGTTTTTATGTGTGCTGCAACATTGGGAGGCCCTTATTTCCCCTCCACCCGCTTTAAAGTCCTTTCTCTCACCCGACCGCAGTCATCTTGCCCACAAGCTTCACCATCCCATGACGTCGAGCCACAAGCTTATCTTGCTCATCGCTGCCCTGGCGGCCCTGCTCTGCCTTTGTAGCGCGAGTTTTGGTTCGTCTCTCTTCGTTCAAACGAAGCTGCTCCGGCGTCTAACCTCTCCTCGCCCACAATGCAGAACCAGATCGTGCGGACAACAACTTGATGGTGCTGCATCGTTCGCCCTCCCCTTGCTAACGCAGCTATGCACTCATTTTGCTTCACTACAACCACTAACTGACACCGTTGTGGTGATGGGCACAGGTCGGCTACTGGGGGCAGGACTCGTCAGGCAGTGAAGCCAATCTGGCGAGCTACTGTGCGGACAGCACCTACGACATCATCGTGATCGGCTTTGCGCCTCAGTTCGGCATTGGCGGAGACCTGCTCGTGAACTTTGCTGGCCAGTACGCCTCGCCGCCCCTTTTGGGACTGCCCCTACTGCATCATGTTGCTCACTTTGTATACACCATGGCGTGCAGCTGTTGGCAAACCTTCCCTGGGAGTCAGTTGCTGAACTGCCCGCAGATTGGGCAAGACATTAAGACGTGTCAGTCGCGAGGCAAGCGCATCTTCCTCTCCATCGGAGGAGCCGACGGCACCTATGGCCTGTCCAGCTCCGAGCAGGCCAGCCACGTCGCCCACCAGCTGTGGAACATGTTCCTCGGTGGCTCCTCCTCCACGCGCCCGTTTGGCAACGCGATCATCGACGGTATCGACCTCGACATCGAGTCGGGCAATCCCTCGCACTACGGCGCGCTGGTCAACGTCCTGAGCAACCTGTTCAAGCAGGACAGCAGCAGGCGCTACTACATTTCGTACGCGAGCTCGCTCCTTGTCATGATGACACAAGCGCTCATATGCATGTGATGTCGTCATCTTCGTTGTCGCAGGGCCGCGCCCCAGTGCCCCTTCCCCGACGCCTACGATGGGCCCTACACGCAGGGCAGCGCGCTGGACCAGGGCAAGGTGGACTTCATCTGGGTGCAGTTCTACAACAACCTGCCGACGTGCGGCCTGGCGCAACCCTTCAACTACTACACCTGGGCCAACTGGGCCAAGCAGCACAGCCCGAAGACGCGCGTCGTCGTGGGCGCCCTCGGGGCCAGCTCGGGCGGCGCGGGCTTCGTCGATGCCGGTACCCTCACCCGCGTCCTGAACGGCGTGCGCTGGGACAGCCAGTTCGGCGGCGCCATGGTCTGGGACGTCTCCCTGGCCGCCCAGAACGGCTGGGCTGTGCAGGTCTCCAAGTTCCTCAAGTCGTGAGGCGTGGAGCCGATTCGACGAATAAAAAAACGCTTGTAATATTGCATTAAATGGTGTATTTATTTTCTTCGTCTTCGCGATAGTTACGATCGATGCACGCCCTCGATGATGGCTGCTCTCAACCGCACGAGAAGTGGCTACATCGTCGTGCATCGATAGAACGATACGCGAAGAGAAGAAATGAATTCACTATAAAAAGAGTGATCTCCGATGCGGAAATGTGCAGATAAGTTCATCGGTGATGCTGTTCGTCGCTTGAAATCGAATCAGGAAAAGTAGAAGAGAGAGTCGCAGTGATCCTTCCCCCTTGGTGGTGTGTTCTCCCGCGCTTCCGTCTCGAGGCTGCACTCGCGTGAGCATCGTCGTCGGTCCCCTCCGGTTAGGCGCCTCGGGCTTCGCCGAAGTCCAGAGGCTGACCTGAAGAAGAGAACCGGCCGAGATGCACGCAGAGATGCGGTCTCCGAGAGCGAGAGCGTGGGGAGAGCGATGGATACAGATAGTCCCCATCCTCTACTTGAGGAAGGGGTGGCTGGGGTAGGGAGCGTGAGCCCTCCTCGCGGCCGTCGGTGGGTGGGTCGTCGCCGAGGACGGAGCCGGGCCAGCCGAGTGGGCAGTCGTGCCCATCCGCGCCTTCACCGTGTGCCAGTAGTTCGTGAGGATGAACCCTTCGAGCATCTTGCCGGTGAGGTTTGTGTGTAAGTGTGGAGAGGAAGAGGAGAGTGTAGCGAGCAAGAGTGCTGCTCGGAAGGGCGCGGCAGAAGAGGGTGCGGAGTGCGTGGGTCGGGGGAAAGGTCGGTATGAGTAAGAGGAGAGTGTTTCCACCTTTTATTGCCCTTGGCGGCACACAGACGACCGCTGCCGGTGTCCGTGGGCGCCGTCGTGAGGTGGGGCTCTTGGGCCGAGAGAAGAAGGACAGTAACGGTACCCGTCAGAACGCGTGAGCGGGTTGGGCCCAGTGGGCGGTCCCAGTCCCCTGACCGTGAAGCCCAAACGACCTGTCAACCATGCCACTAAAAAAGCGGGAATCTTGGAAGCTGAAAGGACAACCGGAGATGGCCGATTTTCTGCAGTTCTTGTGGGCGGAAAAATCAGGGAAGACGTTCTGTACACCGTTGGTCTTGCCTTGCCGCTTGGGGCGATCTCACCCAGAACGCCTTTTGTTTCCTGTGGGTGTGCCGCCCTTGTGGACCGCAGTACAGCCGGACATGGCGGTAGGGCTGTTAGTGATCCAGTTTCCCACGGTTGGCTGGTCGCAGACCGTAAGGAATGTGCAGTACATTGCAGAGGAAACACTTGTGCCTGATCCTACTGTCTGATTTGTCGGCCAGTCCATTCCGTCGGAACGGAAACACGCTGCCTGCAGCCCACCTTTCAGCGGGCATTCACACACGACCGGCCGCTTGTTTGTGGCTGCTTCCAGGGCCGAGGCAACCGCATCCTGCGGCCTGCCACCAAGCGCGGGCTGCACCATAGACCAGCGTCCAACCAGACTCAACACAACGCCAGCACTATGAGCACCCAGGTACCCATCACTGTGGAGGGCAGTACCCAGATCCCTGGGATCCCGCCTCAGGAGCAGAAGAGCCAGCCGGCAGACACGCCCGGCAAGAAGGAGACCACGATGGTACCTCATGCCTTGAACCTTCTCCCGTCTTTCATTGCGGCCTTTCATGCTGCGCCACACATAAACAGCACAAAATCATGGAAGTGGGCACGGGGATCATGCAACGCTTCGCGCCCATCAACCAGATCAACATGCACCTCTCCGGCTTCGCCTTCGTCAACGGCCAGCCCGACCGCCAGGTGCGTCGACACAGTGTGGTGCGCGCGTGTTGCCGCCGGCGGGCAGCTGACCGATTCGTTCATGTGATCACAGCTGGAACTGCATCACTACTGTAGCCGTGTGAACGACGAAGTCATCCAATGCGCCGTCTACGAGAGCGACCAGTCCGACGCGCGGTTGGTGGGCGTCGAGTACGTCATCAGCGAACGCCTGTTCCAGGGCTTGCCGGCTGAGGAGCAGATCTTTTGGCACAGTCACCAAACTGACATCAAGAGCGGTGCGCATTTCGCCTTCCCTCTTCCACCTGCATCGCCATGCTCACTTGAGCAACGTGTTGTCAGCGAGTTTCGTTGCGCCTGGTCTTCCAGAGGCGATGCAAAAGCCGCTGGCCAAGGAGCTCGTCAACACCTATGGCAAGACCTTCCTGATGTGGCAGGTGGACCGAGGCGACCCGCTGCCTCTTGGTCCGCCGCAGTTGATGATGGTACTCAATCCACCTCCCCTCAAATGAAGTCGAGCACGCCACTTATGTACTCTGGCCACAGGTGTGCACGTGCACGGATCAGTGGAAGACTGAACTGTTCGCCCACCGAGACAAGCGCCTCGGCTTGGACACCACAAAGATCCGAGAGGAGAGGCAGAACCTCGACGCCCACCCTGTGCAGGGCCTGGCAGATCACTGGACCAAGCGCACGCCCCTCCAGTGCACAATGACGCCTGTCACCAAGGAGTGAAGAATAAAATAGAGATAACTGCGTTTAAAGGACGAAAACAACAACGGCGAGGCGATCGCGAGGGATACGGCGCGGCAGCAGGAAGATAAAACGCCAGCTCAAGAGGCGCCAACCGAGGCTCCTTTGTAAAGCTTCGAAAAACGACAGGTGGAAAACGCCGACTTCTCAGAAGAAGGTTTGATTATGATTGGGGATGATCGAAATTTGGTGTGAAGAGTTGCGGGCCGGGAGGTTGGGCTCAGGGTAAATCTTCGGCCTCACTTTTCCGAGGCGTCCCGGCACGGGTCTTATCTTGGCTGCCGTTGAGTGAGCAAGGTCTTGCATTTCAGATACACCCGCACCCACAACTACACATAATGCGTCGCGCTACCGTCATTGCCGCCAAGTCCGCCAGCCCTGCTGCGGCCGTCCAGGCTCGCACCCTCGCCCAGGGCCAGCGTCTCTACGCCACCACGGTTCGCCCTTCGCCTTCCTCAATCGTGGCGCCCACGAAGTTGATTTCTTATCCTTGGGCCCTGGCTAGCTTGATCTGCTTTGTATCGCCTGACAACATTCGTGTAAACTCACAAAAATTTGATCGATTTTGCGGCAAATTTGCAGAGCCTGAAGGAGAGGCTTACCCAGATCGTTCCCAAGGAGCAGGAACGCGTCAAGAAGCTCAAGGCCGAGCATGGTGACCTTCCCCTCGGTCAGGTCACGCTCAGCATGGTACGCACGCTGAGCACCTCGTCATAAATCACGACGATTCGTTTTTCTTTGTCTGTGAAAACAGTTGTTGACAGACATGTCTGTCGTCTTCGTAGGCCTACGGTGGTATGCGTGGTATCAAGGGTCTCGTCACTGAGACCTCGCTCCTGGATCCTGAGGAGGTGCGTCATTGCGATTTTAAAGAATTCAATTGAGGATCATCTGCAGCAATTCTCATCCCAATAATTTTGTTTTGGCAATCTTTAGGGCATCCGTTTCAGGGGCTACTCCATCCCTGAGTGCCAGGCTAAGCTGCCCAAGGCCAAGGATGGCAAGGAGCCGCTCCCGGAGGCGCTCCTCTGGCTGCTGCTCACCAGCGAGATCCCGACCGACGCCCAGGCTCAGGCCCTCGTCCACGAGATTGCTGAGCGCTCGAAGAAGTTCCCGGCCCACGTGTCGCACATCCTCAAGAACCTGCCCACCACCATGCACCCCATGACCCAGTTCACCATTGGTGTCAACGCCCTCCAGACGGAGAGCCAGTTCGCCAAGGCCTACCTCGAGGGTGTCCACAAGGCCAAGTACTGGGAGTACGCCTACGAGGACATGCTCAACCTGATCTCCTTCCTGCCCAGGACCGCTGCTGAGATCTACCGCAACGTCTACCACGGTGGCAAGCTCATCCCGTCCAACCCGTCGCTCGACATGGGTGCCGACTATGCCCACCAGCTCGGCTTTGACAACAAGGAGTTTGTGGACCTCATGCGCCTCTACCTCGTCCTCCACTCGGACCACGAGGGCGGCAACGTCTCGGCTCACACCACTCACCTTGTCGGCAGCGCCCTGTCGGACCCCTACCTGTCCTTTGCCGCTGGCCTCAACGGCCTTGCCGGCCCGCTCCACGGCCTCGCCAACCAGGAGGTGCTCCGCTTCATCCTCAAGCTCCGCGAGAAGTTCGGCGGCCGCGACGTCACCGACGAGGAGCTCAAGAAGGCCCTCTGGGACCTGCTCAACTCGGGCCAGGTCATCCCCGGCTTCGGCCACGCTGTGCTCCGTAAGACCGACCCGCGCTTCACCGCCCAGGCCGAGTTCGCCGCCCAGCACCTGCCCAACGACCCGCTCGTCAAGCTCGTCAAGCAGCTCTACCAGGTCGTCCCGCCTGTGCTCACCGAGCAGGGCAAGACCAAGAACCCGTGGCCCAACGTGGACGCCCACTCGGGTGTGCTCCTCCAGCACTACAACCTCAAGGAGGAGAACTACTACACCGTCCTCTTCGGCGTCTCCCGCGCCCTCGGCGTCCTGCCCTCGCTCGTTTGGGACCGCGCCCTCGGCCACCCCATCGAGAGGCCCAAGTCCATCACCACTGAGTGGCTCGAGAAGGAGGCCAAGAAGCACGCTGCCGCCGCCGCTGCCAAGCACTAAGCGGAAGCTTCACCTCTTCTTGCCTTACCTCTCTTCCTTCCTCCTAAAGCCAAGCGTTTGCTCTTCGTCCTCTCGCCCGGACACTCCGTGCGCAAGGGCGTGGCTGCGCCGTCGCTACGCACAAAAAATAAAAAGCCAACTCGTTTGGTCATTGTTCTCTAAACCAAAAGGACGAGACAAAAAACTGAGCGGAGTGGGATTTGAACCCACGCATCCGGAGATAACAGTGCCTAAAACTGCCGCCTTAGACCGCTCGGCCATCCGCCCATTTCTGTCTTCACCAATAAGTAGGTCGTCGCAACACAGATAAATGTCAACTTGTGCAGCCAACCCAAACGTGTGCTGGCGTAAAGGTCACTACCTCGCACACAAACAAACGAACAAGCATGGCCAAGCAGCCACTGGTTGTCGCAACTGGCTCTACGTGCATTGGTACACGCATTCACTGGCCTGGCAGGTGCACCTGAGACAGTCTAACGACCAACCTGCACCCTCCCCCCCCCGCTTCTCCTCCCCAAGACTACTTGGCGCATGTGAGTTCCTTTCCCGAGCCGGATGCCAAGATGCGCACCACCAAGCTCTTCACTTCTCCTGGCGGTGCGTGCTAGCCCCTGTGCGTGGTCCGCAGACAAACCACCTAAGCCTGCCCTTGGGTGTGCGAGAAAAGGGAACGCGCTGCAGGGCCTGGTCTGCCTAAGTCGGCTTGGTGTGCCGGGCCGCCTCATCACCAAGCTGGGCAACGATGAGATCGGCAAGCAGATCCTTGATACGCTTCGTCGCGAGCGCAGCATCGACACTTCTCACGTGGCCATCTGCCCGGCACGTCGTTACACTCCTTCATGCGCTGCAGCACACTGGCCGCGACCGCGGGCCGTAAGCTGACAGAGTGCAGCTTGTCAACGCGAGAACAGGGCAACTCACCGTTCAGCTACATCATCGTGGACGAGACGACCCACACGCGCACGATTCTGCACACGCCCGCCGCGCTGCTGACGCCTGACGAAATCGAGCCCTCCTTTCTCGACAACGGTGCTGCTCCTCTTTGCCTTCTTCATGGCGGTCAAAACTAAACAGAACGACAACTTCCTTTTGTTTCCGCGATCAGCTACGCTTCTGCTGAACGATGGCCGCCAGACCCACGCCGGCATCCGCCTGACGGAGATGGCCATCGAGGTGCGCCGCCTAGTCTGGGTGGAGCTCGCTGGGATCTCAGCTGGGCTCATGCTTTGTACGTTGTTTGCGCAGCGCGGCATCCCCGTGGTGACGGACTTTGACGAGGAACTGGACCAGGCCGAGAAGATGATCACCCTTACCAACTACCTCATCCTCAACAACGACCACTTGATCAAGCGGCACGTCTTGCCACATGAGAGCACCATTACCACCATCTTCATGTTTTTTAATCATTATTTTATTTGGTATTTATTTATTTTTAATGCTAATAAAGGCTAATATAATTGCACACAGGATGGGCAAAGCAGACTTGCTGGCGGCGATGGCCAGCCTTCTTGAGTCGCTCCCACGCGTGCGGTTCGTGATTGCCACGCTCGGTGGCCAGGGCAGCCTCCTCATGCGCCGCCCACACGCCCATGCCACCGCGGAGGAGCAGCGCGCTGAGCCCCTGACCCCCGACTGGGCCGAGTCCTACGACGACGAGGAGGAGGGTAAGGGCGAGGTCAAGAACATGGAAGAGATGTGGCAAAAGGTGCCACGCTATGAGGACGTCCAGGTCAAGTGGCAGCGCATGTGGGCATTTGGCCAGGCCGCGGACGATGGCGGACGCGGCGTGACCGACGTCGAGCCCTCGATCCGGAACGACGTCGATGACCAGGAGGGCGACCGCGCTCTCGGTCTGCTGGTCCACACCTTCTGCTACCGGCCCACGAGTGCAGACATTCACTCGCAGGTGCACTACTGCCCGGCCTACCCGCTCAACCCGGCCAGCATCGTCGACACCACAGGCGCCGGCGACGTGTTCGTGGGCGGCGTGTGCTACGGCCTCGTACGCCGCCTCGGCCCGGCGCAGCTGCTGGCCCTCGCCTCGCTGGTGGCCGCCCGCAAGTGCCTCGGCTCGGGCCTTGACGGCATTCCTGATCGGGCTTCGCTGCCCGCTCTGCTCCTTCGCTCGCCGCACGCCCACAACACAGCGTGACGTGAGACACGCGAGCCTTAAATAAAAACAATACAGAAAAAAAAAACAAAAAACTAAAAGCAATACAACAGCGAAAGAACCAACGATGGGTTACGAGAAGGAAGTGATCACCGAAGGCAGCGGCCCCACGCCCCAAAAGGGCCAGACCGTCACGGTCCACTGCACTGGCAACCTGGTCAACCCGACGCGCAAGTTCTGGAGGTACGATGCATAGGTTGTTGATCTGTAGATTGCGCAGTCACTCATTACCGCACTCCGATTACACAGCACCAAGGACACCAACACGCCTTTCTCCTTCGTCATTGGCATGGGCAAGGTCATTCGCGGTACTTCTTGATGTGACTCGACATCGCTGGCTGTGCATTTTTATTGATTTTTTTCTTTGACGTCGCAGGTTGGGACGAGGGTGTCGCCACGATGAAGAAGGGCGAGGTTGCTCGCCTCACCATGACTGGTGACTACGCTTATGGCGCCACTGGCTTGTACGGCTGGCCCTCCCTTGTCTGGCGCTACGTAGAGTCTTTAATCTAACTCCTCTCTTCATTGCTTTAGCCCTGCCTGGGGCATCGGACCCAACGCCACCCTCATGTTCGAGATGGAGGTCTTGGAGATCAAATGAACGCGTTCTGCGTTTGTTCTGTTGTGCATGCTTGCGCACTACACAAATCAACAACTGCCTTCCCCCAAGGAACCTTTTGATTCAACTTTCTTTGTTGTTCCTATGGGTCCACGACCTGCGCAGTTTCCACCTCTTCGTGATCCTCCAACATCTCCACCGTGGCTCATCGCTGCTCAGCAGGCTCCTCGTCCTCGGCTGTGATGAGCTCCATCTCCTGTGCTTGTGGAGTGTCCGCCACGCCAGCTTGCTCACGCGCCACCAACGAGGCCTGAGACCAGTCAATGAAGCGCAGGATGTAGGCCAAGAGGCTTGTGGCAACGACCACCACTCCCGCCAGCAGACCTAGATAAGAAGAAGTGAGCCTCGCCGCAACGACATGATGTAGTTGAGCGACAACCACCAGATGCCGAAAAAGGCCAACGGGCTGGCGAAGCCCAGGACAAGGCTGATGGGCAGACCGGCCACGTAGAAGGCCAACAGGTTGAGGGCCGCCCCGACGCTCTGCTTGCCCGCGCCCCGGAGGACGCCGCCGCACACGGCCAACCACACCATCATCAACCACATACATGAAGACAACGGACAGAGGTATTGTTGGTAAATGAGTGAGCTCTCTTGGCGAACGCGCGTGCGCACGCACGGTGAGGACGGCAGCCCAGGGCAGGACGCGCGCCACGAGCGACACCACGTTCGGGTCGGTAGCGTAGAGGCCGCCCAACACGTCGCGCAGAGCGAACATGAGCACCGCGGCAAGCACCTGTGCGCCTGCCGCGCCCACACGAAAGGGTTCAGGCGTGCTTCTCTTCTCGCCGCGCTTCCCGTCCACGCAAGACATGTCCGACCACATCAACAACGCACCCACGGTGACCATGATGCAGTTGGAGGCGGCTTTCTTGGCTCTTTCCGGATCACCAGCCCCAAGCAAGTTGCCCACCCGCGTGCTCGCCGCTGGACACGCCGCCAGACGGTCAGACGCTGGACTGCTGCATGCATCCTCAGGCGGGCGAAAGGTGTGGCCGTACCGAGCGACATGGCGAGCGAAATCATGTACCTGAGCCCGACTACATTGAGGGCGACCGTGTGTGCCGCGAGTTCGACTTCGCCGATCAACCCGACACTGAGGACAGTCACTTCGAAGCCCCACCACGGTCAGACCTGTCACCTTGGTGAAGGTGATGGCCAAGCTGCAGCCACCAACTCTGTCTCGTCATTGCCCAAATGCCCCTACATTGTGTGTTTGCGTTAATGTTGGTTCGCGCAAGTCGTCTGCGCACGATCAAGCCAGTCTCATGCTGTACCACGAAGAACAGGTTGACAAAGGACAACAGAAAACTGAGCACATTAGCGACCACCGTGGGCCATGCGAGCGATGCCACCTGGCCCAGCTCGGAGTTGCCCGCGCGCACGAGAAGGGCGGCAAAGCGCCGATAGCGGGGTGTACGGGTTGGGTGGTTACGAGTTGGTCTTTGCTGCTGGCAAATTGCTCTTACTTGAGAAATTCCTGTTGGTGGTGTGCGAAGCTTAAGGGTCGTAGTTGACCATTTGCCAACTGGCAGCTACAGCATATGACGCAAGTGCCAATAGGGCCCCGAACATCAGCAATAATAACAGAGCAGGACATTGTCGGGCCCTTGCATGCCGTTACGCGAACAAAAATACATAAATTTTCCAGCAATGTTATTTTAGCTTATTTTCCTGCACGTTGGTGACTTTCTCTTGGTTTGCAACGCGTCATGGCAAAGGCTGGCCTCGCGCTGGAGCAGCTGCTGGGGCGTCTGAAGGAGCGCTATGACCCAGACATAGAACCAAAGATACTCAACATCTACCTCAGTGGCTCAAGGCTCGTTTTGCCCCCTTGCGCTGCGCTCTCGGTGAAGTGTGCTGACGGAGAGTGTGGCGGCGGCAGGGTGTATGGGACGGCCAACGCCCAGTCGGACTGGGACTACATCATTGTGACCAGACAGACCACTACCAACTGCTTTGTTGAGGGTACTACTTGCTTTTTTTTTTATGGCGTAAAAAAAAGTCTGCAGCAATGTGCTGAGCTTGGTGGCTGAGAGCGCAGATAGCGAGAGGTGGACGCCCGATCTGCCTTTTCCTCCGTCCAATAACCTGGACGTCTACGAGGACCCAGAGATGAACTTTGACGTCTCCTTCATGACCCTCGAGCACTTTACCATCCTCGTGCGTCCATCCTGCTGGCCAGAGCTCTTCCTCTCTGGCATCGTGTGGCATGCCGCAACACTGAGCAGCCAACAAACCAAACACTCACCTGAGCAGATGAGGGAGCATCGGCTGTGCGTGCTCGAGTGCCTCTACCTGCCCGCCCAGTTTGTACGTCCAACACGCCTTTTTTTGATTATGTTATGATTTTACATACATAATGTTTTACAAATATCATCAAATTAGGTCGTGCTGGAGCGAGTACCGTTCATGATGAGCTTGGACTTGGACATTCTCAGGAAGACGGTCTCCTGGGAAGCCTCGCTCAAGTTTGATCACGCCAAGCGGCGCCTGACGGAAGGCAAGGCCTACAAGGCGCAAAAGGTTCTCCCCCTTCTTTTGTTTTTTGTTTTTTTGTTTTTTTTGTTT
>NAVB01001784.1:0-23626 GCA_002179805.1 Acanthamoeba lenticulata | reverse complement strand
TCTCCACGCGTACCTGACACACCCCGTCGATCTACACACACCCTCCTCTCGGTGGAACCTGCTTCTTCGACCTCCTCGACGTCGTGGGCGTAATATCTATCTTGGCCAAGACAGAACAAAACAATAATGTTGCACAGTCAATCCGAATCACAAGCTGGTCACAAGGGCCAAGAGTTGCCTGGCCAGCACGCTAGGACAAGGTCATTTGATATGGATAAGAAGGCTGAAGGAGGCCTCTTTCCTCAAATGCGAGGACGATTCGTCACCGTGGGGGCAGTGGACACAAAACTTCCTTCCCAACGGCCCCCCTCATCTTCCAATCTCAATTTCTCAGCATCCATTTCTGTGTCCACGGTCCCCAGCGACCCGCCATCAAACAGCCCACCTGCTAAACCACGCAGCGGGTCTGAAAGGGAGCTGCTCTCATCTTCGCCCGGGGGAACTCTATCTTCTTCTTCTTCTCCTCTCATGCACCGAGCGCGCAAGGACAGCCTACTGGCCTCTTTCGACGACGACCAAAAGGTGGCGGCTCTCTTGCAGGAGCTGCCTGAAGAAAGCAAGGAGGCTCTGCGCAAGAAGAGCGAAAAGCTGTTGAAGAAGGAACTCGAGAAGAAGCAAAAAGAAGATGAGCGGAACAGCAAGAAAATCAAGAAGAAGGAGCAGGATGAAGTCAAGCAAGCTAAAAAGTTTCAAATCCCGCTAGAGGAGATCCAGAAGCAGTTAAACAGTACGCAAGACCTTTCACTAACGTTTTGCAGGTTTCCTGGCAGCTGGACTTTTTGTGACTGACCACAATTCCCACTAACGGCGCACACGCATCGTGACTCTTCTTGTATCGACCCAGGCTTCAGGTGTGCCTATCACAAGACTGGCATCATTCATCACGGCAAGCTGTATGTCTTTCCGAATTATCTCTGCTTCACCTCCTCCAGTGGCCTCACCACGGTGCGCTCTCGGTCGCTCGCCTTTTGTCTCTGTCAGCTTGACTGACCAGCCTCCTGCTCTCCCACTTGACTTCCTTAGGCGAAAGTTGCCATCTCGGATATCCAGTCTATCACTCTCAAAGTCATCAACGCCATCCAGATAATCACTACCTCTCCTGAGTTCCCCAAGGGCAAGAAGGTACCTTTACTCAACAACTTGGTTGGGTAGGTGTGCCGCCTCACTTATCGCGTGGTCTTGACAGTACTATTTCAGCCACTGGCACCATCGCGAGCGGGCGTTCAAGACCTTCAATGCTCTGTGGCGATGTGCGCAAGGAGACACTGTGCGTGTTCTAAGTGCTCTCCCTCTTTCGTCGTCCTCCCACCCAACAACGAACTGATCCCGCGCCTTTTCGCTTCGAGGTAGTCGATCAACCTGGACGACTTGAAGGACCCCCTCAAGGTCAAGGCCCTCTCCATCCAGGACGACGGCAAGTCTGGTACGCGGCGTCAATTCTACCGCGGCACATTTGTTGGCTCCTTACCCCTTTTGCTCTTCTCAGTACCAGGCTTGAGCAGCTCTACGGCTGCGCTTATGTCGCTGGAGAGCTCCACCGACGACATCTCCGCCATGGAAGACATCCACTCTGACTTTGAGCCCACAGCCTACGCTACGTCCACGCCAGTACCGGCAGCTGATGAAGAGGATGTCGTGCTTCCACCGCTCGCGGAAAAGATCCAATACGTGCCTCCGCATGCGGCCAAGTCGCCCGGTACACGCGCTTACGCCCTATTTAAAATACTTGTTGTTCGTGGCTGACAGCAACTGTGCGGTGTGTTTACGTTTCAGATGCATCGGCCGTGCTCGAGGTGAGTTTGAAGCAGTTTTGGAAGCTCTTCTTCAGCGAACCCAAGTTCTACTCGGATGTACATTATGCCAAGGGCGACAAGGGTGCGCACCCGCCCATCTTTTCGGTTTTAACTCAGAACCAAAAATTCAATAATTATTGAATTATTCATCTCGACCGCTGTGGCCAACAGTGGCGCGAACGGGAGAGTGGAGCGTTGGTGAAGGCGGCATATACGTCCGTCCCCACTACTTTGAGCAGGAAATCAAGTCCAAGCTCATGCGAGGCAAGATCTGCAAGGTCGACCAGACGCAGCAGGCTTGTCTGGTCAATAACAAGTTCGCTCCGCCTCCTTTCTTCTCCTACGCAACAGCACCCAAACTGACGGGGAGGCTGGCTCTGTGTGTGTGTGTGTGTGTGCGTCGTTCCCGGGATACGCAGACAATTCCTCTTTGGAACCGACTCGCGCATGGAGGGTGTGCCGATGGCCAGCGACTTCACGGTGAAGACTTACTGGGAGGTATGCGAAGAGCAACCACAGCTGGTCAACATCCACGTGTGGCTTTGGGTGGACTGGATCAAGGTCCCATTCGGGCTCAAGGGCACCATCGAGCGCGGCTCGATCAATGGCGTCAAGGAACACTTTGAGTCCTTCATCAGCGACGCCCGGAGCGTCCTGGCGGCCAAGAGAGGCCTTACCACCGGTGAGACCGACGCCGACGCCTGCACAACGTTGAGCTCCTCTGTGCCTGCCAGTCCCGGAACACCCGAGATAAAGAAGCACCAACCGTCGTCCTCCCCCGCCACGACGGCGCCCGCTGTACAGACTTCGACCCCGACCTCGATGGTCGGCTCTGCAAAGCCTCAGCCGACTCGAGAACCAAACCGAGGTAGCGGTGGACTGCTGGAAAGCCTCCTCAACGACCCCACGCGGGTGGTCCTCGTGACGTCCATCCTCGTGGGCTTGCTGGCCCTGTTCACCTACTTCTTCCTCAACTCTTCGGACGCAACGACCACCGAGGGAGAGCTGCACCGCACCGTTCCGACGATGGCGGCCAACGAAGCCGTGCAACTTCTGGCCACCCGGTGGCAGGCCGACCTCGCCGCCATCAAGGCCCATCTCCACGAGGCCAACGCGCTCATGGAAAAGCTTCAAGCGGACATGACGCTTTATGCCTCATCCCCGCCGTCGTCGACGTAGAGAAGCGCCGCAGAGAGGTGCTAGAAGAGGAAGCTTTTACGTGTATTTTTTTTAAAATTGTTCTATTTTCTTTTTTCCGAAGCACAACAAAGCAAATACCGGATTTGATAAGGAAGCCAGAGAAAATGGAAGTGCTGGACGAAGAAGAGGACACCCTCTTGCAGCCACTGCTGGAACGGCTTAGTGATGGTGGAGCGTCCATTCGGGAGCGTCTCCAAGACATAAGGCGCAGACGATGCCTACTCTACGCTCAAAGCGCGGGAGTGCCGAAGAGGCACAGAGAAGAAGACGAACCAGCCCCGCTCAAACGACAGCGAGTGGAAAGCAGCGGCCTGCTGCCATCCGAAATATGGTTGCAGATATTTGAGTTCGTGCCCATTGGTGAGAGGTTGAGCAGGGTCGCTTTCGTCTGCCGCCTCTGGAGGTAAGCCTAGTTTTAGGATGATGGAGTGCAGTCTCCTGCTCACACGCAAGTGGTGGCAAAGGACGCTTGCAAAGTCCAGCGCACACGATGCCTCTTTAGGCCGTCTTGGCTTCCAGGCCGTCACGACGAAAGCCTTGCAGCATCGCATGCAACTGTTGGCGACCTGCGGACCACTGCGCTCAATGGATCTGAGCCGGTGGTCATCACAAAACAATCAGGTAACCTGCGCACCCACTCCCCACTGTGCAACGTTTGGATGCTGACTGCGACGTGCCAGTTAGACTTTGAATATGCTTGTCCGTTTCGTCAGGACTCAGGGAAGCTGTTGCCAGTCCATTTCTCTGCACGGCAGTTTCGCCCTTCCGTTCTTCTCTTCTCTTCCCTCCACTCTTCGAACTCTTGACTTGACGCAAGCCCACGATGGTACAGCAGCCCAACCGCTCTCCGACCCGAGGTTAGTTGTCGGTTTGCTAACAATTGGTGTTGCTCTTGATCAAGTGAATGATGAGTCACTGTCGCCGATAGCAAAGCTGCCCAACCTGACTGCGCTCAACCTATCCAATACCGAAGTTACAGACAAGGGGCTCCATTGCCTCTCGAAACTGACCAACCTGCGCAAACTCAACGTTTGGGGATGCGTGGTCAAGGGATCCTGTTTTCCACATCTGCCCCAGTTGGAGAGCATCCGTCTCAGCGATGAGACAAGGCCGCGCTGGCTGAGCCACCTCTCGGACAGCATCCGCACCCTCCACGGCTGCTCCTTCACAGATGCCCACATCCAACACCTCCCAGCTGGCCTGTGCCAGTTGTCCATCTTCGACGCGGCGGCGGCATCGGCGCAGGGCTGGGCCGCTCTGCCCTCCGCTCTCACGCAACTGCGCGTGGAAGGCCGCATCCCCATCCAGTGCAGGCAGCTCCCCGCCTCGCTCCAGCGGCTCAGGCTGAGGAACGTCCTCACGCAGTTCGACTTTGTTTGCACGGCGCCACGGCTGGAGGCACTGGACATTTGCCTCAAATGTCTCAGCGAGATGCACCTGGCGCGCCTATGTGCCGCCCTGCCGCGCCTGAGCCAGCTCAGCCTGCGGTGGGAGGAAGAGGACGATGAGGCCTGCCTGCTACCTCTGACTCAACTCACTCGCCTACACACCCTGCGGCTCAGGACGAGCCACCTCAGCCTCGACGGCAGCCTCTTGGCGGGCCTCGCGACCTCGCTTCGGCGTCTAGTGCTCACGCCGCCTCTGCCCGAGGCCTCGTTGCTGCGGGCTCTGCCCACCAACGTCTTGTGCCGCTACATCGACGACTACGATGAGGAGCGACCAGTAGACGAGTTCTGGGAGCAGTAGCAGCACGCCAGCGCGAGGATGAAGAGGAGAATGAAGGTGCGTGGCCAGGAGAGTGGGGTGCATGCTTCATGTGCGAAGGGGCATAAAACTGTTACTCAGAGGCCTTCCGCTTCTCCTGCTCGACGTCCATTTTCTCCGTACTGAGGCCCTTGCCTGCCTTCTTGCTCTTCTTCTTGGCGACTCGTTCTTTTCGTTGCCTCGTCTCCTTGTCGATGCTCGACTCGAGCTCCACCACCACGCGCGCCTTGCTCCTCGAGCTCCTCTTCGTCTGCTTCTTCCCAACCGCAGCGGAAGTGCCTTCGTTCATTTCCTCTGTGTCCTCTTCCTTTTGCTCTTCCTTGATCTGGACGGCTGTCCATGACAAATAATCATCAAGATGAACACAAAATTAATGTCAGATGAAATGAACGGACAAAAATCACCAGATGAGATTTGCACAAGAGTGCAAATCTCACACATTTGAATCGTGGAAAACAACGTACGTGGCTCTGGCCGCGGGGCTTCCATAATCTGCTTCATCTTGTCGTACAAGGCTTCGATGTTCTTCGTCTCCCAGTTGTCAAGCTTTTCCCGCTTCTCCGTCCTCTTCCGCTTCTGGCTCTTCGCGCGCAGACTCTTGCCCATGTTGAAATAGCTTGGTGGTGCCTGTGTGGATGCTTGACGGACCTGAAGATGTGTTGGTGTGATTTTTTTACACACAAGCGGAGTCAAGAACAAAACCAGAAATAACACAAGTTCTTTTTTTCTTCGTTATTTTTCAACAAGGTCACCAAAAGCAAGAGAATGAAGATGAGAGGACGTCCCCACCTTCAAACTGAAGACGTATGGGACTCTCGTGCATCATCAGAATTGTCTCGTGGTGGCATTCCCTCCAGGTAAATCAACAGGTGCCCTCAGTTGACTTGTTCTTGTCCTGAAGCACTGCGCCGGGGGAGCAGTGCCACTGCAGGTGGTAATGGCGGCTTGTGGAACTGGTTGTACGGCAAAGTGGTGGAGCCTCTCGTGAACATGGTGCGACAGGTGTTCACCCAGGGCCTCACCCCTGAGCTCATGGCGCTCTCTCTGGCCTTCGGTACCATTCCCACCCTCACAGCTGTACAGCTTGGGGCTCACTAGGCACCGCGGTGGCCAGGCATAACGGGAGGGCTCTTCCCCGTGCCCGGTGTGACCACGATTGTTTGCGGCCTCTTTGTGTACTTGTTTGGCCTCAACCTGGCTGCGTGCCAGCTCATGAATTTCATCTTGGTACGCACCTTGCTGCTCCCTTCCCTCTGAGAAGACACCCGTCGCTCATACAAGTGTCGGTCGGTCCGCCAGACGCCTGTGGACCTCATGATGATCCTGCCCTTCATCCGCATGGGTGAGTGGATTTTCTTCGTGAGCGAGCCGCTGCCGTTCTCCGCCGAGAAGCTGGCCACCATGCTTGGCTCTGACCTCCTCGGCTCCATTTCGGCTCTCGGTGGGAGCTTCCTGCGCGGCATCGTGGCGTGGGCCCTCTTCACCGTCACGACAACGCCCATCCTCTACTACACGCTCCTCCCAATCCAGCGAGTGCTCGTCCCGAAGCTCGCTCAAATGTGGAGGTGATGGACGCGTCGCCACGCAGCAACTACAGCTGAGCGGAAGTCACACAGCCGTGTACATGTTTTGTCATTTTTATTGTTTTTTTAATCGGTTTCTACTTGTTGCTGCTTTCTTGAGGGAAGGGCCTGGGGCGATCCTGCTCGACGTCTACCACTTGGAAGGCGTCCAGGAACTCTGTGCGACGCCACAGACCAACAAGCATGAGAAATCGGGACAACATGTACTAGTTTCTTGGCAGCTGGTGTTGGCAGCTTGGTGGAAACAGGAGTGTGGCGCACCAGCAGTGGAAATGAGGCCGTCGCCATCAACATCGATCACTTCGTAGAGCTTTTCTAGCTGCGCCGAGGACAGGTTCACGTTGAGCAATTTCTTCAGCGCTTTCATGCCCGCCTTGAACTCCTGTGCGAGCAGCAGAAAGCGGTGAGTTCAAGCCAGTTTCTACTATTTTTTTCTTGCCAATGGGGCGGCCGTACCTGCTTGTTGATGATACCAGAGCCCGAAGCGTTGAAGGATCGGAAGATAGTCAGCAGCTCGTACCGGTTCTTGAAGAAGATGTAGCACATGTGCTGGATCATGCGCTCCTTCCATCGCCAGTCATCCATATCCACTGCACACAGCAACACACAGGCGCCTGTGTCAGAAGCAGGAGCGACATGGAGGGAGAGAGGCAGCATACCCTTCAGGGCGGCGACAAACTCCTGGTAGGTGATGTTGCTCTCCTTTGGTTGCTTGTTGATGTGACGTATGATGCGATCGCGCTGGGCCTTGCTGTGCTTGTTGTTCAGACCAAGGTGCTTGAGCAGCTTGTCAAACTCCTTGGGCGACAGCTCGCCGTCTTGGTCCTCGTCAAAGTGTCGGAACAAGTCGCTCATGTCCTCCTCGCGCTTGCTGATCTCCATCCCGATCTGTCCTCCGCCCCGTAAAACGCCATCCGTCAACAACTGGCTGCCCATACAAGGACGGACCAGAAGCCGAGAAGGAGAAGGCAAACGCACCTCCTGGATGGCCATGTTGAGCCAGTCCTCGGTCTCCCTATGCGCAAACTGGATCTCCGTATATACAACGTGGAGCTTTTTGATCCACTCGCGGTAGTTCACCCGGTTGTCTGCATCATGACCATGATTCCGTGAGCTGGCGGGGTCCAACGCGGTGCGACACCGATGACCAAAAGTATAATTACCTTCTGTGGCGCAGGAGGCCAGGAGGGACTGGATCTCCACGTCACCGAAGCCCACGCGCAGGTTGCGAATTGTTTGTACAAAGTCGTCTCTGGCCACGAGACCCGTCTCCTCCGGGTCCACCTGCACCACCCATCATCACCCAAGGTGCTCAGGAACCGTGGTGCCGAGGGGGACGGGTCCAGGATGCACCTTCTTGAACTCATCGTAGAGGTTCTCGCCGCTGTCGTAGAGCTTCTGGCAGACCTCGCGCACAAGCAGGTCTTCCCACGAGTCCACGAGCTGGTGGTTGAGGAGCACCTGGTAGCGCGCGAGGAAGTGCTTGTACTTGATCACCTTCCCGTGGCCCCGGTCGTCCCGGCTGGCCTTGGCCAGCATCGGCTGGAGCGACAGCCACGGCATCGACGGCAGTTGCAGCACCTGTTTTTTGGTGTTATTGTTATTATCGTCGTCGTTGGTTAGGGGAATCCAACAAAAAGCAGGTCCCCACCAAGGGGTGCGCGGGGTGAGCCGTACGTCGCCCATGATCTGTGCCCAGTGGACGCGGGAGACTCGACCCGTTTGTTTCGGATCGGCCTGGGCAAAGGCCACGGCCAGGTTGTAGCGGTTCTCGAATATGCGCTCCCGCAATTTCTGTATGGCATGCCGCGTGCGTATGTGTGAACGCGTCACGCAAGGGTCAGACCTCTGGCCACAAGGAAGGCAGTGTAGAGCGAGGGCGGGTACGCGAGTGGTCTCGGTCTGGAGCTCGCGGGCCGAGAACGTGCGGGAGATGTTGCGCAGCGAGTCGGCCTGAAAGCGGTGGAAGACCGGCACCAGGTCGCTCTTGAACGTGAGATAGGCCCCTGTCCATCCCCCCGGCGCGCATTTATTGGCATCAGTCGGACGTGAGTGAACCGAGCTGAGCGCCAAGGAGAGAAAAGAAAAAAGCGCACCAAAGTTGTCGTTGGTGCCGCAGTAGCTGGAAGCGCTGAAGACGGTTACGACCTTGTGGTCGTGCGCCACGCTGTAGCCCCATGGCACCATCTCATGCGAGCGGATGACCAGCTCAAGGCCTGCATGGGTGTGCCATCCACAGCGATCAATGTCACACCTGGGGTTCAACCGAGAGTGTGTCCCACACGCACCGTTGCGCTCGATGAAATTGGCGGTGATGTCGGGCCCAAAGTAGGCGCCCGCGCCACGCTTGCTGTTCTCGATGCCTTGCGCCGGGCGCGGGTCCGACCACATGAGGTCGATGAATGCCTGCGACAGGCGGTCCGTGGCCTTGATCGGGATGTCCATCCGGTAGTCCATCCTGCAGAAGACCCCCCAAAGACCACCAATCAGGTCAAGTCCAGGTCTCACGGTGAGGGCGCCACGGGGAGGCCTCGTTTGTGCGTGTATGTACCTTCGGATCTCGTCGATGGTGAGGTCCGGCTCGCGAAAGAGGCCGCCGTGGATGACAAAGATGCGGTTGCGGATGAGCGTGGCGATTGGCAGCTGGTTGAACACCTTTTGCACGCGCTTGAACATGCGCTCGTCGTACTTGAGCAGCACCTCTTTCTGCAGGTGGTGAGAGTCGAGGTGAACATGCAGTAGTATACAATGTTTGGTGAAGCGTTTTCGCAATGCCAAGCTCAAAGGCTAAGTGCTTAACGATGAGGGCGGCACCTCAAACGAGTAGCGCTCGTTCATGCGGCGACATTCGTGGTTGCCCCGGTTGATGTGTAACGCCTTTTCGTTCGCCAACTGCACAGGTGTCACCAGTCGCAGATCAGCGACCGCGTCTTTGTCAACCTCCCAATAAAGCCAGATGAGGAGGCTCCGCGGTACCTTCATGGCGAACAGCAGGAGACAGACCTCCATGCCATACCGGCCGCGATCGACCAGGTCCCCGTTAAACAGATAAGCGCTCTGCTCCGAGGGAAGTCCTACATTTCGAGGGTGTGCCCAAGTCAGTCCCAACCAGAGCGCTGAACCGAGCCGAGTTGGGCGAGGAGCACCGTTGAGGCGAAAGATGGTGAGGGCGTCGTCCAGCTGGCCGTGCACGTCTCCGCAGACGGTAAGCGAAGCGCCTTCGGGCACGTCGAGGTCGACCACTGCACTGCCGTGCTTGTAGTACCACTCCTTCATCTGTCGGAGAATCTCCGTCGCGTCGTGCTCGTCCAGCACCTCCCCCTGCAGGCCCGCCCTTTGTGTCAGCTTTGCCCACAAGTGCTTAGGCCACGTGGCGGATGTACGACGTACATCCTTGAAGTGGTTGATGAGCTTGGACACGATCTTGGGGGTGATGGGCTGGTGAGGCTGGAGGTCGAGCTTGAAGTAGAAGATGTTCTTTCTCTTCTTGCGCAGCTTCCGCGATTGGCGCTCCTTCTCGGTTTCTTCCTTACGTTTCCGTCGCTCGTCATCTTCGCGGCTCGCACTGGAGGTCGTAGGGGATGGCGCCTTGATGGCCGAGCCGTGCCGGCGATCCTTCGGTGATGCCCCTCGGCCGGCTTCGCCCTCGAGACCGTGCCTCTTTTTGGGCGACTCTTGAGGTTCACGCTCGCTGTTTGCAGCGTCGGAGGATGTATCCTCGCTCGTCTCGGATCCATCGCTCGCATCTTCTTTCACCATCACGTCATCCTCGAGCGTGACCTCAGTCTCGCTCTCGCTCTCGCTGGTGCCGCTCTCGGCACTGCTACCGCCACTTTTGGCCTGTCCGCGCTGTTTGAAGTATTCCTTGAGCTGGATCTGTTATTTGAGAGGGCGGGGGGTCAGCAACGCGGCTGACACGCAGGGCGGAGGCCAGATGGCCGAACCTCTCGCAAGGAGTCCCGCGCCATGGTCTGGAGCTTGTATGCCCCCTCGGTCTGTCGTACGGCCTTGCGCTCTGTGTGGTTCAGCACCGCATGGAGTGAGCGTCATTGGGGGATTTCGCGCCAGAGAAGAGAAGGACGAGACGCACCATCGTCGTAGTCAAGAAGCTCCCACGCGGTGAGGAGGGCTTGCTTGCGGCCCTGGCGCCTGCCGAGGCTCCCACGAAACACTTTTTGAAGCAGGATCGCTGCGTCCTCCTTGGTGAGCGACCCGCGGCCCAGGCTGCCCGCTTCGCTCCCCTGTGCCACAGCGGCTGGCAACAGGTCTCCCACAGACCTGCGTCGCTGCTCGATGACGGTGGGCTCGTGCGGCCGCGCTTCAGTTTGGTGGGCGGGTGCCTTAGTAGGCGACCGGTCCTTCTTTCCGCCACCATTGCCGCCACCCTTGTCCTTGTCCTTGGCGCTTGGGATCGAGGAGGCGAGGTGGTCGTCGTGTCGTCCACGCTGGCTCCGCCGATCTCTGTCGCGAGCACTACCTGACCCGGCGCCGTCGCTTTCGCTGCTCGAGCTCTCGCCGTCGCTCACGCCCTCCCTTGAGCCTCTTCGTGGAGTACCATTGCTGTCGATTGAGGACGATGATGGTGGCGTGAAGGCCGACGGCAGATCGACCTTTTGTCGGCGCTTGCGGTCCGACATCGAGCTGGGCACCTGCTTGGGAACCGTTGAGGGCGAGGCTGTGCGCTCCCACTCCTCGCGCTCGCCGTCGTCCTCTTCGAGCCATTCGCTGTCGGCCTCGGGCCACTCGTCCGCCACGGAGGGAATGGCCCAAGGCTTGGAGGGCGACTTAACCCGGCTACTGCTCGCCCGCCGGCTGTGGCGCGGCCGGGCGTTGGACGCTCGCGACGCAGAGCGCTCGTCTTCATCGCCTCCCGCGTTGCTGTTGTTACTGGCACTATTACCGGACTGGGTCAAGTCTAGCATCATCGCGTCGGACAGTCCCTCTGAGTTGTGGCGCGTGTGCTTCTTGTCTCGTGGCGAGAAGTGCAGGGAAAAGGCCGTAGGCGACGAGCGCGAATGCACGGACGAGTCCGGCGATGATTGTGCGGTCGGTGCGTGCAGGACCATGGTAAAAGCGTGGCGATGGCGAGCAGAGTGGGGCGAGCGCGGGCTCTCGGCCTCGTTCACGACCGCGTGATCCGCCGACGTCTCCTTGAGCTGGGAAGGAGGCTTGATCTTGTGGTGCTTGCGAGGCGAGCTGCTCGCCTCGTCGCTGTTCCTGAGAGTGCTCAGCTTCTTGCTATCGCGCTCCCCTCGGTCCTTGTCGCCGTCGCGCATCTTGTCCCTTGTCTTGTCCTTCTTCTTGCGGTCGGCTTCACCGTTGTCCTCTCGACCAAGTACTCCGCTGTCGCTCATCGTCATAGAATCTTCGCTCAAGGAGCCGCTGGTCGCGCGACCAGACTTGCGTGGACTGCTAGCAGACAACCCCCCGCCCGAAGTGCGGGGGCTCTCACCCCCGTGCCGTGGGGTAGTGCGCTGGATGATAAACGATCCCGAACGCCGTGTCTTGTGTTCAACTTCGAAGCTCTGGTCCCGCGCGGCCCGACTGGAAGGAGTCCGTGAAGGGTGCTCCCTTTCGACGTCCCTCTCAGTGGCTCGGATGTCGCCACCCGCGTCCTCTCGGTCTCGCGCCGATTTGCGTTCGCGTCGATGCTCCAGGAGAGTGGAAAGTGAGCGCGTGGGCGAGCCGGGCAGGCGCACAGCGACCATGTCATCAGATCTCTGCAGGACGCTGGAGGTACGCGGACTCACGTGTGACGCCACGTCATGTTGCGTTCCTCGCCTTTGCCCATTCAATCGGGTCTGTTGTTCCTCACGCGCACCATCGTGTTTCTTCGCCGCGTTGTCTTCGTCCCCGCCTCGCTTGTCCTTGGACCGTGGGGTTGACTGCTTCTCTTTGTCCTTGTCCTTCTCCTTGGTAGGTGAAGTCCGTGTGGCGCCCGTCGCACCCTGTGTGTCCTCACGCTCCTTCTCCTTGTTGTTCTTTCCCTTCTTGGATGCGTGGTTTGGGGGCGAATCGCTGGAAAGGAAAGATTTGAAGGCAGATGCCAAGTAGGGAGATGTGGACAGGGAGCCCCGAGGGGAAGCACCTCGGGATGAAGGGGATGAACTGAGAGAAGGAGGAGAGCCTCGCGATGGGGTTCGGATTCTGAGTCCACTGACTGCGTTGTCTGCTGTGGCCGACCGGGTTTGTGTTTTGTTGGCGCCCCCTAGACTTTCTTCTTCGATGTATTCTGTTGGGAGGGCGTTGTCGTCCATCTTTGGCAACTCTGAGGCCCAACAAGCCTAGTCTCTCTCTCTCTTTGGTACTCGTCACTGGCGTGTTACGCCAGCAGAAGCGTCCGTGGGCTTGTTGAATCCCTTTCGTTGCCCACCAGCGACCAAGCAGCCATGGCACGTCGCAACTCTTCCGCCACCACGGTCGTTTCCCTCCTTTTCCCCGGGCCGGCCTTATCCCTATGACCCTGATAAGGGCCACCCGCTGCAGCGACAGACTCGTGCCTGTAGACAAGCCCTTTTTGACGAACTGAAGAGCAACGCAAACGTGCAGGAGCGTCCATGGACAGATGCCGCGAGAGGCACGCGGCACGAAACCACCCAAGACGTATGAAAACACTAGTCATTGACGCCGTGAGTTTGCCTTGCCCAAAGCGTTGTTGTTCTTCTTCACTGCTCGCTCTTGGCGGCGGAGCTAGGCGCAAAGACGCTGCACTGGGGCGTCCAGGCGGGAACACACACGGCAAGGAAGGCGAGGTCCGAGTCGGTATGGTTCCAGATGCGGTGCCAAGTGTTAATCTTGATTGCCACAGCGTCACCCGGACCCACCTCGAACTCTCGCGGCTCGCCGGCCTCGCCCTCCTTTATGAAATCGCGAACGCTCATCTTGCCTTGGCCCTTGAGGATGTAGTAGGACTCCTCTGCGACCGGATGGTAATGGTCGGCCGATGAGCCGCCAGGAGGCAGCGTGATGTGGGCCAGGCTGTGCTGGTCGGCGCCTCCAGCTGCCGCTCCAAAGATTTCATCAATTACTTCGCCCGTGGGAGTGCGAAAGGTCTTGGCGTCCGCCGCTCTTCGAACCGAGGCCATGACAAAAGGAAGAATGAAGGTAGAGGGGCGCAGTTTACGCTTGTGCAAGAAAATAAGACAGAAAAAGGGCTCCGGCCGAACCACCCATCAGCTCTTCTTCTTCTTCTCCGTGCCGGGCTGGGCGGTGCCCGGGAGTATCTCCACGCTTTCGCCCATCGAGCTCATGCAGACGATTGGGTAGAGGTCGTCCAGCGGTACGTTGGGCATCGTGATGGTCAATTGGTCTGTAAAAAGGCCTGCATCAGAGCTGACGGGAAAGAGGAAAAGAAAGAAAAAGGGGACAGCTTGTACCGTTCCTATAGAACAAGAAACGGCTTGTATCGTAGTCGACCGCAACGCCAATCCTATCACCCAAGGTGTAGGTCTGGCCGGTTTGTGGCGTGGTGCCGCTGTGGTACAGCTGTCCCGGTGAATAGTACGTCCACCTGCAAATTGCAAGGGGTTGCCGGCCGTCGTTAATAATAACCCCTGGACGCCCATGGAAGAAGTAGATCGAGTACCCGTTGCTGTACTGGCCGGCATACGAGTTACGGGAGACATCGCCGGATACGAGACCAATCATGTAGTTGCCCGTGCCAGTAACCTTAAATTCAATGTAGTTCTGTACGCCAGGCTGGTTAGCGCAGACGACTCAAGGGGTCGAACAGGCAAAAAGGAGATCGGGTACGGATTTGGGCGTGAACGGTTCTCGCGTGCGGACGTTCATCCATCCAGCAGAGGTCGTTACGGTCACCTTAGTTCCCTCATCGTCGAGTCGCAGGCCGGTGGCACAGTTGTCCGCATCGAAGCGGAAACCTGCCGAGCCAAGCGATAACCAGTGAGATACCTGGCCCCGAGACATGGCCATTCACTGACGTACCACAGCGCGGCTTGAGTCGCGGGCAATCAGCTGACAGCGACTTGGGGTAGACCTTGTATTTCAAGGCCTCGTAAAGCAGATCACGGACGATGGGCAGATGCTTCAAGGACTCATCTGCTTCGATCTGCCCTCCCGAAACGCCAGTCAATTAATTGACGGCCCGGTTGCTTGGGTGATGAAGGCGAAGAGGTCGTCGGTTGAACCGCAACGTACCACGTCGATGAGGTACGACGGCGGGAGGAAGGGGAAGCGGACGCAGGGGAGGATGGTGACCAAGATGTGATCCCTCGTCGCCGGGTCGTCCTTGTGCTGATCAGCGTATCGAACCACCGCCTCGAAAACTTGTTGTTCCGACCTGTCGAGGGCGAAGTTGGGAGCACAAAAAGAGGTGTGTCAGCGCGGAGACGATAAGGACCGGAAAAGGGAGACGCACTTGATCTGAAGATCATCGGCCTGGAGCATTTCGACCCAGGCGGCGGGTTTCAAGTCGGACAGCTTGTCTCCATCGAGCAAATCACCAAAGTTTTGCGCCAGGTGCTCACAGCAGGCCGTCCTAAGTGACTTGACATCGTAGTTTTCGCTGTTGGGTTCGGATGAAGCGATGAGAAAAGAGAGGCGCACCATGTGTGTCTGCGCGCTAGTGATCGGGGTACCTGAGGTCAAGCAGGTGGAACAAATTGTCGCCATCCACAACGGCACCCAGCAGCTCACCGCAGAGCTCCTTGAGCGAGTGAATGCCGTAGTAATTGGTGAGAGTGATCAGAGGAAATACGTTTTGATCGTTGATGAAGCTGCTGTCGCCTGTGCCAAGCGGAGGAGCGATGTATGTAAGTCACACTCTACCTTCTTTGAAAATCAAAACCCACTTTACCTGTGTACATGTAGCGCAACATGTGCTTGAAGAACTCGTATCCATCGGGATCAACATCCACCACCAACTCGTTGAGCGTGCTCTCCTTCCACGCTGACGTGGTGTCGAGCATTGCCCTGGAGAATAACAATAAGAATAGAGCAACACTGATAAGAAAATATACTAAAATAAAATAAAATAAAATAAAATAAAATAAACAGCAACCTACCTGAAGGTGTCTGACCAAACGCAGAGCACGGTCTTGTGCGCGGGCACCTTTTCCTCGCCCAGAACAATCATCACGTCGCTCAGTTCACGATTATTGTACAATTGCGAGAACCCTTTCTTTACAATTACGCCAAAGAGTGCTGGGAAGAGAAGCTGAGGTCAGCTGAAGCAGCACCAGAGAGCAAAAGAGAGGATGTACTCACCAGAGTTGAATGGCCGTTTGCCATCAGAGGCTGGCAAGTCGAATTTCTGCTTGCGATCGAAATCAGCGACGTAGGGGGCCTTCCTCCTCGCCTCCCTTTCGGCAGCCGTCCTGTGCTTCAACTTCCCCATTAGCAGCGCTGACGATGAACTGGGCGCGTCCTCCTTCTCCTTATCAGCCTTGTCCTTCCTACGCCCGAGCAACATTGCCATGGTGTTGGCGAGTGTCTGTTCAGAAACTGGGTTCTTGCCTTCAACGTGTCGTGCCCTTCGCTGTGCCGACCTTCACCGAATGGTCGCACAACGAAGGAGACAACAAGAAAAGCCGCAAGAAAAGATAAATAAAAAATGGTTTGTCCAAGTAATTCCTGTCAATCAAGATCTCCCACAGGCCTGCAATCAACATGTTTTGGCGACGGGGCCCTACGACTGAGCAGAAGGCAGACGACACAAAGAAGAAGCGAGAGGGAAATGATGACTTGTTCAACCACTTCATGTTGTGCCGTGCGCTCTCGCTGCAAAGCATGGAGTGCTACCAGGAGCACGGTGCTAACGCGCCCCAGTGCCAGCGAGGTATGGAAGAGGAGAACTTATGCTGGGGGTACATCCTGTCCCTCCTCCACGACACACACACACACAGGCCTGAACCACTCCTGCGCGCCAACACCTCTGCAGTAAGATTCTCTGTCCGGAAAAGATGGATAAGTTCTTGGGCTGCATGAGGACGGGCAACCTGTCCGAGTGCATGGACGAAGCGCACTCGCTGGGCGAATGCATGCAAGAGGCACAAGCAACAGCACAGCGGCGGTGCGTGCCTTATTGTGCACTCCGGATGTTGTCGGCTCTGGCTCCGATGCTCACCACGTTTCCCTCTCTAGACAACAGAATAGAGACCCAGTCGAGAAGCAGATGGAGGATAGTTGTCGTGAGGACACTCGCGCGCTGAGTGCCTGTCTTGAGGAGGAAGGTGGCACCGATCCATCAGGCAGGTGCGTAGGCCTGCAACGAAGGAACGCTCTCTGCTACGCCTCTTTCGGCTGTCCTCAGGTACCCCCACAATACATCCCTTCTCTTCCCCCATGAACACAAAGCGTGCTCACGCGAGGTTTTGCTGCATCATTGATTGCCCAGGCCAAGGACAAGCTTTTCACTTGCATGAAGAAGTCGGGGCAGTCGCCACACAATGAATCGTATTTGGCACGCCTGCGGGAGGTCAAGGACTTCAAGGAGCGCGAGAGGGACGGCGAACTCAAGGCGTGCTTGGCCGAGGAGGTCGAACTCGAGTCCTGCCTCATGGATACGGCCCTCAAGCGGTGGGAGAACTTCGGCATTCCCACCGACGAGTACATCCGGGTCAGCCAACGCGAGAAAGCTCGCCTCAAACAGGAAGAGGGAGCCCAATAGAGGCCGCTCCAGAGCAGCTGAGAGGGGTACATGACGGCAACATAAAATATATTTGGATCGACAAGCGAGTCACTGTACACAAGGGGACGACAAGGTGCTGGTGTATCAATAACACCACACTTTAGCGGGGCTTGAGTGAGGGCTGATTTGAGGAACAAGCTCGGCACCGTCGTTGTAGCTTTCCTTGAAGTTCTTGACATCGCCGCACAGCTGGTGAAGCAGCTTGTGTGCCAGCTCGGGGATCGTGGACACATTGTTCTCAATGTGAAAGTCCCACCGCATGCCCTCATAGAACTGCCACGCAAAAAGACGCCCAACTTGTCAAGCTCCACTTCAGGCATGAGCCCGCAAATAAGTGGGTGACGTACTGCGAGTGTCTGCTCCATCCATTCGCGTGAGCCTTCGTTAAACTTGTGCCGGCTAGGTTCACGTAACAAACGCTGCTGGATGCGGTTCCATAAAAGCTCCGTCTCGACGCGTATGCAGACCGTATAGATGTGGATATCTGCTAGGCTAGCGAGCTCTCGAAACTGTTCCCGGATGGTGGGTTCGAGTAGGTGGCCATTCTTCTTGGCATAGAAGATGGCACTCAGTGGGCTTCGGTCAACGAAGTAGATCCGTTGGTTGGCGTTGCTTCGGTATTTGTCCTCTTCCTGCCTCTGTTCTCGCAAGAAACGCGGAGAGCAAAAAGTTAGAGCGAAAGATCGAGGAAGAGAGTGTAGGAAAAGAATGCAGGGTCCAGTGCACACTCACCTGCAGTACTCGTTGTATCCAATTTGAGACCCATATGCTCTCCATGGTGAAGGTTTGAGGATGAAGCGAAAAGTTCGGCATATCAATGAATCCCTCATCGAGCACAGGGAAACCCATCTTCTGCAAATACTTGCACAGAGCACTCTTTCCACTTCCTGAAACGGACAAGGTTAGCCAGTCAAGGCGAGACAAAAAGACCAATTCACTCGTACCGTGGCAGCCCTCAACACAAATCACAATCATTTCGTTGGATACCAACGGCTTCTCCTTAGTCGGTATATTTGAGCTGAACCACAAGTCGTCGGCACTCGGCGCAAGGAACAACTGCGAAGAGACGGCAGCAAGCCATCTTCTTGCTCCTGTGTCCGACCGTTACGAAAGCACAGTGGCGAATGATTGGTCGCAAAAATTTTCGTAGCACACATTCTGATCGTATTTACATTCTTTTCGTGCTTGCGCAAACAAAGTAGTACTTTTTAGCCACCGCTTTGCGAGGCTCTTGCCCAGCAGCTAAGCGGTCAACAGGCTACGAAGAAGAAGAAGAAGAAGAAGAGGCACGAAGCAAGCCATGTCGTGACTGTGGCGATGTCGTTGGCGAATCAGCTTGCACCAGTTGACAATAAACTCCGAAATGAAGTTGGAATACTCAGGCGCGCGATCGTGACACACGAAGCTTCTTGCTGCCAAGAGGCCTGTGTGCCTCTGCCACTGTCAGTGGTACGCCCTCTTGTTGCGTCCATGTGCGGGCTCAAGATTTATGTGCAGTGTTGTGTGCACCAAGATTAGAAGGGATGGAGAAGAAGGTCGAGACTTCGAAGCAGGGGCCGGACCTCCAGTTGCGGCTCGAAGGGTGGCTGCGCAAGCGAGGCGACAAGGGAGCCATCAAGGCGTGGAAAAAGAGGTGGTTTATCCTCAAGGGTAAGAAACTGTTCTACTACGTCTCCAACTTGGCCAATACGCCCAAAGGCTTCATTGACCTGCTTCAGACCAGTCGCATTTTCTCCTTCAACACAAAGCGCAAGGTAGGGCTGCCCTACTCCTCCTCCTCCTCCTCCTCTTTCCTCTTTTCGGACGGAGCACCCACCACGCTTGGTGCACGCACAGGACGAATACGCGTTTTGCATTGTCGCGTTGAAGGAAGGACGCGAGCGTGAGTACTACCTCACTGCTGTGGTATGCTCCCACCTGGCGCCAGCTTGCCTTGCCGCAACTCACTCGAGTCGACGGTGCCGTCCTTCAACCCCTTCCTTGGGTAGTCGGACGAGGAGAGGTCCTTCTGGGTGTTTGGGCTCGGCCAAATCGTGCGTCAACTGCGTGAGGAGTTTGACAGACTCGCTTTGAACGGGAGCCTCATCTTGCCGTCGTCCTCCACGACCGTTGCAGCACCTGCTGCTCCATCGTTGTCCTCCACGACCACCTCCGACTCAGGTTCTCCCACATCACCAGGCAGAGACGCCATGCACAAGCCCAGGGCAGCGCCCTCCTTCTACGACTATCTCTCGACGCCCTCGCCAGAGCCAACCGCTACGTCAACTTCACCATCAGCGCCAGGTCCTTCGGCCCTCGCCCGCTCCCAGTCGCCACCACTACCACCACGCACGGCCCCGCCTCGTCCGCCACTCAACAAAAGTATCTCCGTATGTTCGCACTTGATTCCCTTTCGTCGGCTCTTCCTTGCGTGCGTGCGTGTGCGCTGAGCCGCCTTCTCTTTCTCTTCGCAGGACGTCGGTAACAAGATGCGGGCTCGCGTGAACATCAACCAGGGCAAGCCGCTGCCCACGGTTCCCTCGCCCCCAAATCGGCCGGCCAACCCGGCGCCCAACACAACGCGCCACTTCAAGTCCAACTCGGATGACCTGTCGCGTGGTAACGGCGACTTCCCATACGATGGAGGGCCCGACCAACAGCAGCACCACCACCACGCCGGGAACGGGAGCCGCGGCGTGGCGTTTGCAGAAGCGCCGTCTTGTGCCCATCAGGCCTCATCGCCGTCCTCGTCGTCGTTTGCTCCACAAGCAACGAAGCTCAACAGCTCATGTCCTAACGTCAACAGCCTTTCGCGCGCGGCCCTGGTGCCCTACAAGTCCGAACGTAAAGCATCACGCGCGTCCGCTCCTCTCTCTCCCAGCCTGGGCGCCATCTGACGTATCGTGGGAGGGCGTGCGCGTGACAGGCGGGTTACGCTCTGGCGACAACATATGCGCCTCCCCCATGGAAACGCCGCTGAACAGCCTGACGAGCAAGCTGCGCGTTCGGCCCAGCTACCTCCTCCGCGGCGAAGAGGTCATCTGGGCTGAGAGCTACGCATCTAGGTACACGGACTGGATGGAGGAGTCGCGCGTGACGGGCGGCTTGGTCATCACCAACTACCAGCTCATCTTCGTGCCCGACCCCGCGACCATGGTAACTCCCCGGGGCTCCTCCTGGCCATGAAGCGCTCAGCTTGAGGGCCGCAGCTCACACGTGAGGGCCGTGCCGTAATCGCATCAACATCAGCAGGGCTCCGGCCAGGCGGAAGGCCTGGGCGGGGAGGAGGTCCGGGTGCCGCTGTGCAGCATTATCCGGGTCGAGCCCCTCGTCTCCGGCAGCGATATCGCCGAGGGAGCCGGCACGGGCCAAACGGCCTACCAGAAGCTCGTACGGGGCCTCGTGCTTGTTGTTGTCGGTCATCATGCTCCCCGATCGCGAGGCTCCTCACCATCGCGGCACGATGCGCAGGTCAAAAAAGTGCAGCTGCGCCAGCGGAAGAAGTACGTGTCGTCCACGACGTCGTTCTCGCACGCCGAGCAGATGGTGGACGTGTGGTGCAAGGACCTCCGCACCATCCGTCTGGGCTTTGGCTGCTTCACCGATTCGCGCAAGCTCGTATTCGCCCACTTGCCTGCCGCCACCTTAATCGTTCGCATCACCTGACGAGGTCCGCACGTGGGGGCGCAGTTTGTCGACGCCGTCCGAACCCACTCGCCGGCCTCGGTGACGGGCCTCTTCGCCTTTGCCTATCGCCCGCCCAAGGAGGAGAAGTACGAAAGAGAGGACTCTTGTCCACGAGTGGCCTTTGCCGCCAAGACTGAGCTGTCTTCCTGTCTTGTCTTATGTTGTCTTGTATCGAACAGGAGGCACTACCGTGCGGACAAGGGCTGGGCCGTGTACGACGCGCGTCAGGAGTTCCAACGCCTCGGCATCCCCAACAGGTTCCCCTTTCCCTGCTCTATCCCGATTTGGCCAATGATCTCATCGGAGAGGGCGCGGTGGTGATCGCTCGTCAGCCTGTGGCGATTAACAGAGGTCAACGCGGACTACTCCTTCTGCAAGACCTACCCCCGCGTGTTGGCCGTGCCCTCGGTACCGGACTGCGCCTCCCGCAGCGCGACTCCATGAGTTCCCCCAATAATGAAGCCGCGACACGCAGGGCTTTTCCGACAGCATGCTGCCGGCCGTGCGCGACTTCCGGACGAGCGGGCGCATCCCGGTGGCCGTGTGGCGGCATCCCAGCAACGGCGCCGTCATCATCCGATGCAGCCAGCCCCGCGTGGGCATTACGCTGCAGCAAAACTTTGAGGACGAGCACCTGCTCCGGATCATCCGGGAGGCGTGCCCGCGGTCGGAGACCCTCTTCGTGTTTGACGCGCGGCCCAAGGCCAACGCCATGGCCAACCAGGCCAAGGGCGCCGGCTACGAGCGGCAGGACATCTACAAGAACACGCGATTCAAGTTCCTCGGTGTGGAGAACATCCACGTCATGCGCGACAGCCACCGCAAGCTCTACGAGCAGTGCCATCCGTTCATCGTCGACGAGCGCAGCAACCAGGTCTGTCCCCTCATCCCCCCGCCCGCCCTCCCTTTCTCCTTTCCTACCCGTAGTCCTCTCTGGTGGGCTCATCGTGCATACGCGCCAGTCGACTTGGTACTCTGCCCTGACCGGGTGGATGAGCCACCTCTACGCGGTGCTCCGCGGGGCCGTCAAGGTGGCGGCCACAGTGCACGCGCTCGAGTCGTCTGCCGTGGTCCACTGCTCCGATGGTACGACCGCCCCGCCACGTCCTGCTTGCTCGAGCTCTCCCCGCTAAGAGACTCGGGGGCCGTGTTACACACAGGGTGGGACCGCACGCCGCAGGTACGCACGCCACCATCTGCAGATCAATCCGTTTGATCCGCTTCGGGCTCACTCGGGGCGCGCGCAATCCAGATCGTGTCGTTAGCCCAGCTCATCCTGGATGACTACTACCGCACCTTCACCGGCTTCCAGGTGTTGGTTGAAAAGGTTCCTCTTCTTACACACGGCCCTCGGGCACCCGCCCACACGAGGCCGTGATTGACGTTTGGGGGGGAATGGGTAATGGCAGGAATGGCTGTCGTTCGGCCACAAGTTTGCCGATCGCGCGGCGCACTACGACACGCCCCACAAGTCGGGCAAGAAGCGCGAGTCGTCTCCTATTTTCCACCAGGTGTGTGTGTGGCGCACATTCCCCCGTCTCGCACAGACACACACGAAAGGAAGGCTTGTGCTGATTGATCGGCTGGTCGGCGGTGGGATGGGTCAGTTCCTCGAGTGCGTGTGGCAGTTGCTGCAGCAGTACCCCCACCATTTTGAGTTCAATGGTGCGCGCATTCCGTCGACCATTGTTCGTTTTAGCTGCAGCTTACCCATTGTTGCCGTCTTCGTTGGGGTTGGCTTGCGGACAGACCGGTATTTGATCGCCATGAGCGACCACTCGCACTCGGGCCTCTACGGCACGTTTTTGTGCAACAGCCAAAAGCAACGGTGAGGACCACCACGTCACCGCCGTTCCTGCGGGTCTCCACTGCTAACCTCCTCCTCACAAACACGCTCACGCACGGCACAGGGAGGACCCCACCATCGCGCTCAAGGTACGCGCCACTTCATTTTGGGCGCACGCCGACGCCAACCGAAGCTGCTACCTCAACCCCAGGTGGGCCACACTCTTCCCCAGCCCCGTCCCCAGCAGCACCAGCCTTGCCGGTGGCTTGACGCTGTGCGCGTGCATATGTGTGTGTGGGTCCCCTCGCAGGTACGGCGCAGAGACGAAGGGCGTGCTGCCCCAGTACGAGCTCTGCGCCAACTACAAGCGCCTGCAGCTGTGGCGCGAGTACTACTTTCGCTACAACCCGGCCATGCTGCCCTTCACCTTTTGACACCACGCAACGTAAGAGAAAAAGAGCTTTTGTATTTTGCTTCTATCTAGAGCTCTTGGCGCTGCTTCTGTACAGAAGGAGAGGAGGTCTTGGCGCCCCTTGGCCTCGGGAGGAGACACGCTCACGCGACGGCGACGGCGATGTGGTCAGACGTGAGGTGGGGGTCGAAGGGGACGGTCGGCGCAAACTGCGAGAAGGAGAGCGCCGACGTGGTGTTGATGAACGACGAGGCCTGGAGGGCGTGGGGCTGCGGCAGGTAGTGCGCCGTGTCAAAGTTGACGTTCTGGCCCGCCGCCAAGCGCCAGTCGTGGCGAGAGAACAGGTTCATGAGGAAGAGCTTCACCGTGTAGAAGCTCAGGTCCTCGCCCAGGCACCGGTGCGAGCTGGCGCTGTCACGAGCTCCGCCGCCGTGGGGCACGAAGCCGTAAGTGTTCTCCAACTCATCTGCCCGATCGCACGACGGGTTAGCTCAGCCGCAGGCAGAACACTGGACACGGGAATGGCGAATCGTACCGGCAAAGCGCGTCGGGTCGAAGGCCCGGGCGTTCTTGTGCTCGGCCTCGTCCAGGTGAGTGGCCGCCACGGAAGCTGGTGTGGAGTGAAGCGCAGAGGGAGAGTGAGCTGCAGGCCACACCAAAAAGGAGGCTCGGCAACAACTCGGCGTGGCGTACCCATGAGCTTGAAGCCCTCCGGGATGACGTAGCCGTCGTAGAAGAAGGTGAGCTTGGCCTTGCCCCACTCGGCCACCGCCG
>NAVB01001783.1:0-10579 GCA_002179805.1 Acanthamoeba lenticulata | reverse complement strand
TGGTCAATAAAGGATGTTTGTTTATTTATTTTGTTTGTTTTCAGGTCAAATCATTGTAAAACAAGTATATTTAAAAGCGAGGTTTAGCACAACGCTTACATTCATTCCTTCTGGCAAAGTTGACATTTTTACATCTGTCACATTGCCAATCACCTTCCCTGAATTGGTAAGTTGATTGGAAGGGTGTGAGTTGAGATTGTTGAGGTACAACTGCTTGTGGTGGGGTGAAAGTTGGTGCTGGAGCTTGTGTAAGCTGTTGTTGGTTCTATTTACAAACACCCCATACACACACACACATACATGTACACATTTATTAGTTAATCATTACTTAGAAAAAAAACAAGATATTGTAACAACATACCATTAAACCACTCCAAACTTGCTGTACCTGCTGGCTCCTCTCCGTGGGGCTGTGAGTAACATAATACTCTTGCCCCGTCCGGTGCTGGTGGAGAAGTGCTCCACTGAGCATCTGTTGCTGGTTGAGGGAATTGCTCCTCGAAGATGCAGTTTCTGCAACCTTACGCCAGACACGGAGATTAGTTTTCTTGCCCGTGTTGTGGTGGACGAAGTTGATCCACAGTGCTCCAATACGTCGTGCAGGCACGTTCCCAGGCTTGAGAAAGAGCCAAGGAGATTGAGCACGCCATTCACTCACTTCAGCACGTAGCTCATTTTGGTTGGTGGTTCGCGGCAATGGGAGGTGGTCGTGTGGTTGCTGTGGCAAGCTCTCCTCCTCCTCCTCGTCGCCACTTGAACTGTCCTCAGAGTCATCCGGTTCGTCATCGGTGCTGCGTCTGGTTGAGAGCGCGTAGACAGGTCGCACCACACGTAGGTAAGCCAAAAGCTTGGCCTGGAGCTGCTCGGGCAGCTCCACAACGTGCTCGCCCAGGAAAGCCGCGTTCTTGTAGTGGACGATCTGGAGGACAGTTCGGGACTTGAAGAAGAGCAGCCCGTTGGTGCGGCGGCTGCCAGCTGGCTCGCGGCAATCCATGATCTCCAGGTCCCCATTCTGGGGTCGCATGGGCGGGAGGTCGACGAAGAGCGAGTAGAGGACCCAGTCTCGTAGCCAATCAAATTGTGCTTGCTGCTGGCTCTGTCCACCAACAAACTCACGATGAGAGGTTGAGTGGATTGCCACCTCAAGCCGTCGCAGGCGAGCCCAGCCCTCCGAGTTGAGGGCTTGGGCCATGGCGTTCATCCAATCGATTGAGAACCAGGCACCCCGTTCTTCGAGTGCTTCTTGTGAGTTGCGCGCCTTGATCTGCTGCTCGGCTTGGTCCTTGAGGCGGCCGATTTGTTGGCGTAGGTAGCGATGGCTCTCGTCGAGGCAAGCTTTCAGCTCCGTGGCCGCGTGGCGTGTTGGTGGCAGAAGAATCTTGCGGAGAAGTAAGTCTTCCGCACACCATGTGGTTGTGGTGACGCGGGGGTGAGAGATGTGGTAGAGGAATGCCAAGTGCCACAAAAGTGCGCACATGAGGTTCACCTGGGAGCGCCGGACGAAATGGTCAGCTTCTCGCGCCCGCACAAAGTGGCTGATGTGGTCAAGCTTGCCACAGAGCAAGACCAGCTTCTGATAGGTCTCCTCGTTGTTCTCCTCCTCCAATATGTCTGCAAAATAGTGTGTGTATGTGTACGCGCACACATGTGTGAGAGCGAGAGAGGAAAAGGTGTGTGTTTGTGTATAAATGGTTGCCATACCTTTGCCATGGCCGGTAACAAGCCCTTGAACGACAGCCTCAAGATACTTGCGAACAAACGACTTGTAGCTGGTGATGGTTGAAGCAGCAAGAGGTGCAAGACGGGACTCGGAGGAGTGTGTGAAGTCACCAGCCTCGAGGAAATTGATGAGCCGCTCTAGGAACCGCTCAACCGTGGCAAAGCTCTTCTTACCAGACTTGGCTTTGGTGTGGGGGCTGGTCGTACTTGCGGGGACGTTGCTGGCGGGCATGATGCAAGAGATGCTCGCCTCAGGGCGTTGACGGCAGATTGTGGTGTGACGCGGCAGAGAGCCAGCGTTTGAGAACACTTGGTTGCAAAACGGGCAGGTTCGTTGACTGACTGGGGCATGAACCCTCTTGTTGTGCTCGTTTAGCCGTTTGGTTGATGGGAACTCTGCTTCGCACTTGGTGCATGGATGCCGTTCCACCTCCTCCAATTTGTCCTCCTCTGATTCGTCTTCCGCAGCCTTTCGCTTGTACGATCCTCCTCTTCTGCCTTCTAGACTACGACGCATCTTCAATCGTTGTTGTTTTCAATGGCAGGCGACGGACGGGGGCAATAAAACAAACCGTTATCATTTATTCCGTTAAAATTGTGGCTGCGTCCATTGGTGCATCTCATCCTGCGACTAAATCAAACTGACGGTCAGATGACCGTCATGCGACCTTGTACAAGCCGCATGCTGAGACCTAAACCCTAACCCTAACCCTAAACCCTAATCCTAAACCCTATTTCCAAGTTAGGTTCAGTGATCTCCTGAATGTCTTTGTGCCTGTCATGAAGTTTGTGTATAACAAGTATAATTATATATATATATATATATCTGATTAGTTGAATGGATTGATTGAAATTTAACTTTGTGTTTAAAAATGTGTAATGTATGTGTGTGTGTGTGTGTGTGAGTAATTGAATTGGGCAGGCAAAATGTGGAAGAAAACCACAAAAAGACTCTCAAGGCTGCTAATGCTCCTCGAGTGAGTGTGCAAGCCAGCACCCAACTGGCAAGGATGGAAGCCAAGATGCAAGGAGTCTTGTCGGCTGAGGAGAAATCCCAGCGTCATGCCCACCAGACCAGGCAGATCAGGACCACAGTAGATGATGATGAATGGGCTGAGCAGTCGGGCCACAAGCGCAAACAGCCTAACAAGGGAGGCAGAAAAGCTGGTAGTGCCTGGTATCCCAAAAAACCCAAATGGATGACAGATGAGGAGGAAGAAGAGGAGGAAGAAGAGGAAGAGGAAGAAGAAGAAGAAGAGGAGGAAGAAGAAGAAGAGTATGAAGTAGAAAAAATCCAGCACATGTGGGTCAACAGAAGGGTGACCTGTGAGGTCAAGTGGAAGGGTTATGGGGTCAAACACAACTCCAATATCCCCTTCCAAGAGATGGGCCACGCCCTGGAACTGGTGGAAGAGCACCTGAAACGTACTGTCTTTGCCAGGAAAAATGCTGCCCACAAAAAATACAACAAATAAATACCCCACCACCCAGGTGGTGGCCAACTTGGGCGAAAAATGTTGTTTTTTTTTTTTTCTTCAAAAAATCAAACTTTGAACAAAAAGTGAAATGGCCATAAAATAGTACAAATCGAAAGCTTATTTATCATATTTTTTTTGATTTTGTTTTTTTTCATTGTGACCTTTAAAAACCTTAGTAAAAAACATTTTTGGCTCAACTTTGGCAAACATATGTGCTGGATGGCAATGGCGTGTTTGCTCTCACAGCTCTACAAATGCTTGGTAGCATGTGATTCCTTTTGCTGGTGGTGGAGCAGGAGCAGGGCTTGAGCAGAACATGCTCCGCATGTCCTGCTCTGGCCTTGGCATCCAAAAGGTCGAAATTCCCCAGCAAATCCCTCTTTTTCTCCCCTGTTTTCAGTGAAATTTCCAACGTTTTCCATTTTTCTCCCTCCCTCGGAAGTTGTATACGTCTTGCTATAGCTCATCTTGTAGCCCTCAGGCTGCTCTTTCCAATGATGTAAGAGTCAATCTTGTACGACCTCATACAACCACATGAAACAGCCCTAACCTAAAGTTGGAGCATGTGCCTTGGGCATGTGCGCCACACGTGTGTATGCACTCCATGTACTCCTTTTCAGCAGTGAATAAAGTAAGTAATGTACACTTTGTTCATTTTCTCTCTTTTCTTCTCTTTTATCTCATATCCCATTTTTACACATTAATCTCATTTATGTTGAGAAAGATGAGCTCAGCCTGCCCTCAAATGAGAGCAATGTTGAGATTCACATGCCCTCGACCAAGCTGCGTGAAATCATGCAGGTCATGGCGCCCATCGGGGATATGGGCACTGTCAAAGTGGGTATGGCCGCCAATCACAGGCACAATGTTGTCACCTTCAATACGTTGGGCACGGACAGCAGCATGGAGGACGAGATCCAGGAGAACAGCGAGGACACCAACGGACAGAACCCTTTACGCGTGCAGGTGGGCATGCGCTACCTGGGCCTCTTTGTCAATCCGTGGTTCAAGATAAGCGAACAAGTGACATGGAGATCAACAAAGAGCAACCACTGTGGATGGTCTACAGCATGCAGCGACCTAAAGGCGGCGGTATGGAGCTTGACGTGGTGTTTGCGCGTGTCGCGCTCTACCTCGCACCCAAGGTGGACATTGACAATGCTTGACGTTTCTTGTTCATTTTTGAGATTTGGAAAAAAAGATGTGTGAAATTCAGACGTTATCACCTGAGCTCCGAAGACTGTGTGAGAAGGATTTCGCGGAGGAGGGCTTGTCGCTGATTGGCGGTGCTTTGAGTCCTCTTGGGTTTAGCGATCGGAGAGGACAAGAGCGCCGCGTCTCGCCGCTTTCGTGCTTCGATCAGCGCCGAGAGAGGTAGAATGAACACGTTGAACTTGATCTTTCGTTTCTGCGTTGTGTCAACGACGAAAGGCTGCTGTGTTCGGACGGGATAGCCGTGCGGGTTGTTGTTGCTGCTGCTGCTGTCGGTGCTCATTGTGCGCGTGTGAGGAGTTGAAAACAACACCCGAGGATGCGGCCGTTAAAAAGCGCCCCGTCGCCGTGTCAACCGAGTTGAAAAAAGCCGCCGGCGAATGGGACATGCACCCATCACCCCAGATGAACAAATTGCAGGCATACCATCCCCCCTTACTACTGGCGTTTCCCGTCCCGTCACCGGGAATGCTTTTGGCGGGTATCCGGGCACAGGGATGGGACTGAGGACATGCAAAGCGTCTCCAAAGCCCAGCTGATCGTGGAGGCTGGCACCCCAGCCCCAGAGATGTCCTTCGCCTGCTCCCCCCCCCAAATGTTGGAGTAAATAAACAAACGAATAAATAATGATTACCCTTGGAATGAATGAAAAGGTCTCTTCTCTTTGTTGAGGGCAGGCCCTTAAATGGGTACTGGGGGGAAAAGACCGGTTTTTAATCACCGTTGTTGCAAAGTGCAGCGCCGCATCATATTTTTCTAAAAAAATTCTCCTGCTTATTGCAAATAAAGCAAAGAGAAAAGCTTCTGGCTTGCCAACATCTCCACCACAAACACAAAGCAGACAACGTGGGGGGGGGAGGGATGGGACACCCACATTCCGCTCTGCCCGCGTGTGGCGTCAGTGGTGGTAGTAGTATGCTGCTTCTTGCAGTTCTTCTTTTGGCTGGGGTTGCGGCCAAGGCCCCACCTGTACGCTCATTTTAATCGTTATAATCCTTTTTGTTTGGTCTTCTGTCTTCGTTGGTTCTCCCTTTTTTCGTGTCCTGATGATGATGATGGAGGCCTGTACAGGCGGGGGGGGGGAACTCAGTTGAGGTGTGCAAAGCCGGTTGTGCCTATCAGCGGGTGTACGATGCTCTCGACGCCCTCGGTGGCACTACCACCGGAGGCACCGTGAACATCACCCAAGGGGGGACATACAAGAACGAGACCATCCGACTAGATGTCCTTGTTCCTCTCACGTTGGTGTAAGACAAGCGCTCCTCCTCCCTGTTTTAGTGGACCTCCTGATCAACCACACCTGTTCTAATTCACCATCAGGATCGCGCAGGTGGGAGTCACCCTTGAGTTTGACCCCAATGAAAACACAGCCGACTCACAGTGGCAGTGGCTCTACCTGTACAAGAGCGCAATCATCACTGGCGGCCCGCTTACGCTGAATGGGACTGGTACTGGGTGTAGCCTGAGCCCCTCACTCGCGGCTGGGTGAGTCTCATCACCCCACTCCACTCTGCTCCGCTCTCCCCAGGTCTTACTTCCTATTCCAACTTGATCCTGTCCGCTCCGCTCCACATCATCTCTGCCGGTATCGCTGTTTCTGTCTCTCGTGAACAGTTACAAACTCACGCGCTCTCAGAAACTCAACGGTGCCCCGCGTTTGCTTAGAATTGAGTATAGTTGGAGGATTAGTGGATAACCAAACGTTCATTCAAGACTCCTCCCTGTCTGTGACGACGACTTCAGACAGTTCTTACGGTTCGGATTTCTTTGTTACCCTCGCAGTCCCCAGCCACACTCACCTGAGACACACTCACTCACACACACACACACACAATAAATGTTCACACAGGCATATATTTAGGTCATGTTCAGTGGCACCAGAATGCGGACATGGTCGTGGAGTGCACATCTTGCACCGGTACCCGCCGCCACGTCGCCTCTCTTACTGTGTGTATCTTTCATCTTGCCCTCACGTGTGCGTGTGCGGTGGTGCGGTGGTGCGGTGGTGCGTACACATTTCCCTAACCAACACCATCCACAACAGGAATCACCTTGTCAGAGCCTACTGGAATGTGGGAGCAGCGGGGCGCGGTCAAGGTCAAGGCCCTGTTCGGTACGCCTGCCTTATCAAGTGATCACACCTGCGGCCGTTGAGTGTGGCGATTGACTTGTGTCACCCAGGTGTGTCGACGATTTCACCCTGGCATTCGACCGGGAGAGTCAACATCACTGCCGCACAACAGGGTGCGTCATGTCACTAATCATCACATTATGCCCTCATTTTGCGTCAGGTCCGTCACAACTCACGCTCTCATGCGTTGCATTTGTGAAATGCATTGCGCTATCTCTGCCAACGTTGAATCAAGGCGTTTATGTTCACGAGTGGGTTCAGGAGGGAGAGGTGTACATCGCCATCACTGGCACAGGCACACCAGGTAAACACACACTTGAGAGCTCTTTCCACACGCCCTCCACACTCGCTGAATCTCGTGCGTGCGTGTTGTAGGTGCTGCTGTCCGGGTACAAGGAGGAGGAGTGTGGAATCAAACAGGTCCAGTCACCCTCGCCGTGGGCTCCAATGCCACAGGTAACCACCCAACAGCACAGCGCAGTTGCCTCGACACACTGCAACGGCGTACTCCTACCTAGGTGTGGTCATGCAATCAGGAGGCTCGTGGCAAGTCGGCGCTCCGACCTTGATCACTGTGTCCACACCCGATGGCACCGGCATCAGTAACTACGACAATTGGATCATAAGCGTCACCAACAGCAGCGGCAATGCCAAGGGGGTAGAGGTGGTGTGCACGGCGGCGCGGGCGACGGCCATCATTTACCCGGCGAAGCTGCAGTGCCGCACGGGGTGCTTGGGCCCCTACAATCTCACCTGGTGGGCCAACGACACCATGTCCCGTGCGCTATCCTCGACTTCTTCCCCCCCCCCCTTCTCCCTCTCCCTCTCCCTCTCTCTCCTTCAATGATTTGGCTGCTGAGCGACTGACAGGTTTGCTGTGGTGGCCGTGCAGTGTGCGGGTGTAACGGCGCGGGGAGTCCCTGCAGGCCACCATTGACCTCGATCACGCCTTCACCCTCTTTGTCATCGTCGCCCTCACCCACTCTCTGTCGCCGTCAGCCTCGCCGTCAGCCTCGCCGTCAGGCTCGCCGTCAGGCTCGCCTTCGGTCTCTCCATCAGTCTCACCTTCGCCCTCGCCGGCCTACTTCCAGTCGAACACAACAACAGGCGCGGTGCTGGCGCCGGTGCTGCAGTTCAACTACTCGGCCCCACAGATGCTCATCCTTCCCACAGGTGCCCACTCCACACACACACGCCTTCCTGCCATCCATCGTGGTGCTTACCCAACCACACAACACACACACTACTCTCCAATCACAATCAGACAAGGAGGGCGCGGTGCAGCAGAGCGCAGCCGTGGCTCTGGCGCTCGAGAGCGTGGCCGAGGTGGCCAGCATCGACAATCCATCACCACTGGCCAACTTGACCTGTGCCGAGGGCAGCGGCGCCTGGAACAAGACCAGCCCGTCTGACGTGGTGCAAGGCGCTTCGCAATCCTTTGTCTACTCCTGTCGCCTTGTCCGAATTTCCACCATCTCTCCGTCATCTTCGCCATCGGCATCGCCATTGCCATCGCCATTGCCATCGGCATCGGCATCGCCATCGCCATCGGCATCGCCATCGGCATCGCCATCGCCATCGGCATCGCCATCGGCATCGCCGTCGGCGGAAGCGGCAGTGGTGCTGGAACTGCAGTTCGATCTGTTTGACGACACAGTCAACGTGTCGGTCTCCAACGGTCTGGCCAATCTGACCCTCACGCCAGCGTTGACCAAGCTGACGGTGCGCGTGCGCGGCGCGTGGCCATGGAGCGCGGCTGAGAGTCGACTCGAGGTGCGAGTCGCCATCCGGCCGACCTTCTCGAGCACCCATCTCGTCTCTGGAGGCACCAACGCATCAAGGACGACAACGTGGCAACTCAAGGGTCAGGAAGTGGAGGAGAAGGGCGTGCGTCGAGAGACGAGAGTGCGGCTGCTCGACGTGGTGGAGCTCGATGGCGAGAGTCACGTGGGCGCTCAGTGGGTCAGCACCAGGCTCGTGGGCTCGTCATCGTCATCATCATCATCATCGAGCTTGGTCCTGTCATTTGGGCACTTCAACGAGTCGCTGGTGTATGACCCCGGTAAGTCCCTTCCCACTCCCCTTCTCTCGATTGCGTTTGTGTGGCAGTTCCTCCTCATGATGATTCATTCGTCTTGTCCCAACACCAACCACCAGACTTTGATCTGCTGTTGGGCGCAGACCACGGCGGCGGTGGCGGCGGCGGTGGCAGCAACGTGAGCCTCATCGTGGGTGTCTCGGTGGCCGTGCCTGTGGCCATCGCCGTGGTGGCATTGGTCGTGGTGGTGGCGGTCGTGGTGGAGCGCCGGCGGCGGGGTCTGGTGCGGAGGCGCCACCACCAACGATCAAAGCTGGTGGTCGGGTTTTCATTCAACGACCTTTAGTGCTTCTGCAGCAGCAGCAGCAGCATACGCAGGTCATTTACGTCAACATGTTTGTCTCTTTTTCCCTTTCCTTTCACAAAATTGTTGTTGTTGAAGTTTGACGCGTCCTCCAAGGAGAGACGTCATTTGTCATCATGAGCTCTTTTTGTCTTCTTGGTTGCTGCTGCCGATCTTGATGATGCTGACTTGCCAGACCGCTTCTTGCTGCTGCTGCTGCTGCTGTTGTTGTTTCTTCTTTTACGTCCACCTGTTGACCCTCCACTGTAGTCCTCATCCTTGTCATCATCATTTTCTTCTTCTTCTCTTCTCTCCTCTTCTTCCTCTTCTTCCCTGCTCAATACGTGCTCCTCTTCTTCACCACGATCATCATTCTTGTCTTTGTTGACCTTTTTGTTTTTGTCCTTGGCCGGCAGCTTCCAATAGGGATGCAGGCTTCTTCTGGAACATGGCGTGGATCTCTGGGTGGTGCACTGCACTGGCAAGCCGAGCCGGTGGGCTGAGGGTGACGCCAACCCAAGGGTCAGCGCCCGCACAGAGGAGGCATTCGGCGTGCACTGGGTTGTTGTTTCTCACTGCCCCACCGCCAACATTCCATCATCCAATCACCGTCATCCTCCAATCATCAACAACTCTTCCACAAGTCAAAAGCAAAGAGAGAGTACCAGCATTATAAAGTGGAGTGCGGTCACATTTGTCAGGCTTGTGAATGTCGCAACCGCAATCGACGAGCAGCCGAGCGAGCCTTGCATCACCGCCAACCACCTGGACAAGAAAACACCTGAGCGCACCCTAAACCCAACCCTGGAAGTGGCTGTCGGTTTGAGCCTGGCCTAAGGCTTCTCCAACAGTGATGGCCTCGGCCGGGTCGCTGGTGTGGCTGAATGTGGCCCTGCGCGCGCAGCAACCTCATCTGGAAACAAGCACCAACGTTGCAACGTTGCCGACGAGGAGGAGGCCGACGTACCGAACTGCAGCTCAGCGGAGCGCAACCACACCAATCTGGCTTCCTCGTCGGACCTCCCCTCCATGCTTGCAAGCTGGTGCTTGTCTTCGGTGGTGCCAAAGAGCTAAAGAAACAAGGGAGGAGAGGGTCTCGGCTTACTCTTAAATCTTATGATTCTGGAAATAACGCCTGCGTTTGTTTGCGCCAGCTTTGGCTCAACACCCATAGAGAATGTCGGTTGTTTCTGAACTGATTTGTTTCAGGAGAGACCTTCCCCATTGGGTCTGTGGTTGGCGTCATTGCTCCAGCAAGATTGTATATAAAAAAGAAAAACTTTCACACCATTATGCGTGCGGCCACCCTTCCGCCAGTGGTTTACACACGACGATCATCGTCAAATGCCATGACATCCTCTTCTTCGTGGGCGTCGTTCTACAAATCGACACCCAAACGAGGACGCGTCAGTAATGACTGCTAGGGGAAAAAACAGCAACCAAGTCGGCACTCTCGAAAAAGGTTTGGTGGACGTGTCTTCAGACGTACCGTGTCATCAACATCATGAAGCCGGGTCCGGAGGCTGTTATAGCCGTAGTCCATGCCATCGTCATCGGCGGCCTCTAGTTCCTCCTCATCATAAAGGCCGTTGGCGCCACCATTCTCGTTGTCGCCATCAGCATCGTCATCATTATTGACGAAGCTAAGGTGGCTCGCT
>NAVB01001782.1:0-12763 GCA_002179805.1 Acanthamoeba lenticulata | reverse complement strand
CGACTAAATCACAAACGGGGAAGCCCGAAAGAAGCAGGGAAGCCCGGTCTTGCCCGTATCTTCTGGCGGGTTCGGCGAATCAGGCCCGACAGACCGCCACATAAATAGGCCAACCTGTTCGGCACTAAAACACACCAAACTCGTGGCTTACCGATACACGCAGCATAACCCGTAACAGGAGCAATCAACCATCAACAACAATCATCAGCATGAACGCTCAGCAACAGCAGACTCATCCCGATAACACCATTAGCGTCAAGGTCACCTTCTTCGAGGAGAACCGCTTCATCGCACTGTCTTCTCCGGCGTCCTTTGCCCAGCTCGTGGACAAGATCTACCGCGCTTTCAACCTTGATCAAGCGGCCGCCGTGCAAGTGCGCTACATCGATGACGAGGGCGACCGCATCAGCGTCTCGTCCGACGACGAACTCGCCTGCGCTCTGGCCCTGGTCGCCCCTGGCCGTCTTCTCCGCTTGTTCGTGGACACCACAGTTGTGCCATCGACTCCAGTGAACGCGGACATCACGTCCATCGAGCCCGCTGGCGTTGAACAAGAAGCCAGCGAGGCCAAGCCGACTACCATCATCAAGGCCGATCAAGAGGAACCAGCATGTGCCCAGCAGATCACCCAAGCCGCGGCGCTGATGCTCAAGCTTGCCGAAGCGGGCATCGTCGACATTCCCGAGAAGCGTTGCGCCCGCGTCCTCGCCAGGCTTGAAGGCGATATGGACAAGGCCGCCGAGGCCATCCAGCGCTGTCAAGAGCGCAAGCAGCTCCGCGCGATGAACAAGCCCGAAAAACACCAACCCGAGGCTCGTGCAGAGCAGCGCCAGGCCCGCCACAACGAGAGGCTGGCAGCTCGCCTCGCTCGCCAGCAGTCGCGCTCCAAGTGCGCGGACAAGCAGCAGGAAAAGAAGGCCTCCGAGTTGCCGCCCGAGGTCGACGCCCTGGTGGCCTTCATGGCCGACAAGGGCTTGTCGGCTGGCCGCGGTAAGTGCGTGGCGGCCCTGCGCAGGAGCGGCGGCGACGTCGAAGCAGCCAAAGCCGCGCTTCTGTCTTGGTCCACCAAGAAGCAGGAGAAGAAGCGGGGACATCAGCACAAGGTCGCCACCACCGAGGCCGAGTACGCCGCGCAGCTGGCCAAGCTCCACGAGATGGGCTTTGGTGACGACGGCAGCGACAGGCCCAACGCGGCCGAGAGGCTCCGCAGGCGCAACCTGCGCCTCTTGGCCAAGTTTGGCGGCGACGTGGAGCAGGTGGCCCAACATCTGACCACCAGGAAGGAGCAGTGTCAGGCCAGGATGGCCGAGCGCAAGAAGCGCGAGCAGCCAGTGTCGGCCGAGTTGGAGCTGCTCCTCGCACAGCTCGACGAGAAGGGCTGTGGCGCCAAGGCGGGCTGCGAGAACCCCGAGTGGACTCGCAGGCGCAATCTCCGCCTCCTGAAGAAGCTCGACGGCGACGTTGAGCGCGTGGCGTCCATCATCGAGGCCAGGCAAGCCAGGAAGCAGGCCAAGTTGACCAGGCACGCCATCAGCGCCTGCTGAGCGGCAGGCATCAAGAGAGCCCAACCAAAGGAATCAGGATCTGCCGAGCTCATAGCAGCAAACAATAAAGTTGTTGTCCTTTCACGTCTGGTTGGGTTAATTTATGTTATGTTACCTGAACTAATTAATTAAGCAAACCATAAGGCCAAGAAGGGGGGAGCTGGTTTAAAAGGCGCAGCTGGGTACCTTGTTCGGCACTAAACACCGAAGAAGTTTATCTTTGGTTCAAAGTCTACATCTCTTAAAGAGGTGGCCTGCTCGTTCCTCTATTCCGAGGAGCTGAGCGGTTCCCTACAATCCAATGACAACATCACCAGTGCACTTCTCCAACCTCCTTCTAGCTTCATTGTCAACGATACGGCATAGCCTGGTGCACTGCCCCACAGGCCTCTGTCCTTTATTCAAAAATTGTGCAGCGCTCTCCGTTCGCCTTCGATGGCTAGCGCCGGGGCGTCGTTTCGGCGCCATTCTACGTTTCGTTTATTTTTCATCATATTTTGGCCAACATTACTTAAAACAAAGAATTTTTTTGAGCAACATGTTTCGCGTCTTTTGCGGAGGGAGCACTTGGCCAGTTGGCCAGAGATGAGTGCGGTCGAGCAAGCACGCGCCTTGAAAGAGGAGGGAAATGCTCTCTACCAGAAGGCTGACTTTGAAGGCGCCGTGGCGCGTTATACCCAAGCTGCTCAGCTGCAGCCCCTCGATCCAGTCTTTCCCTCGAATGCTTCAGCGGCCCTCTTCGAGGTGAGTACGAAGCCCCTCATTTAAAGTTTGGCTTTTGGAGTACAGCGATTTCTTTAATTGGAATCGATTACACTCGCTACGTCGTCTACAGCTGGGCAGGTACGCGGAGAGCATGGCTGCTGCGAACACTGCGTTGGCCAACGCCACAGACAATGCCCCACTCCGTGCCAAGCTCCTGCTACGCAAGGCCAAGTGCCTGTTGCTGCTGAAGCAGTTTGCCGAGGGGCGCGATGTTGCATCTCAGCTCGCCTTGGAAGGTGGTGGCGGTGAAGAAGCCAAGCAAGTTGCACAGGCACTCGAGTGGGCGACGCTGAACAACGAATTGCTACGAGACTCTGCTCGTGCCATGTCTGTCCTCCTCAAGCTGCCCAAGTATCGCCCTCCAAGGTAACGTCTCACTCTACCCTTTTTTTTATTTGGAAATTTCCAATTTTAACAAATACTTTTGTATCAATTAATTAATTTTGGATATGATTTTTATTTTTGATATTTATTTTGAATTTTTAGGATCATACCTTTATGGAGAGCAAGGTCAAGGAGCTGCCCCTCGAGATGTTTGCCTCCATGCCTGGCGAGGGAACGCCTGAGCAGAAACGAGACTTGATGCTAAAGGCGCTGCGTGAGAGCGACAGCTTCCGTGACCTTCTCCAGTCCAGCATCAACACGGAGCCCGCCCTCACTACAGAAAGTATACTGCACCGCCATATGGGCGTGATGCTTCCTCCACCTCTCTTCGTCGATCGCTATCATCCAGACATCAAGGTCCTTCAGGACAAGGTCAACAACAAGGAGGTATGTCGCCTTTTATTTTTCAAATTTTTTCTTTATAAATTCACACTAAAATCACTTCATCTTCTTCAGGACTTTCTTGAAGTATCACAGGCCGTCCTAAAAGAAGTCAAGGCCCAGTGGAAGCCCAACCCCACGTTCCATGACGAGGGCTGGCACAAGGTCGTGGGCATCATGGAGATGGGCCACGATCCCTACGGCGTACATCACCCACCGCAGGCAGGTTTGCCTTGGTCGTTCTTCTCACCATCACCACCACGTCGCCATCGCAGGGCGACATCAGGGGCCTCTTCACCAATGTGCTCGAGCCGCCCGAGCAGCCGACGGGCTTCTTTGACTACACGTCCAAGTACTTCTTTGCGCTGGCCGACGCCATCCAAGAGGCCAAGCACGTCCTGACCCTCGAGTGGCGGGTCGACGAGCTCCTCCACACCCTCCAGGCCATCTCCGCTCCAGGAGGACTGGCCCTTGGCACAACCGCTGCCGCCGCAGCCACAGCCAAGGCCACGCCCGCCAGCTTCGACAGACTCTACCTGAGCAACATTCCGTGCGTGCTTGCTTGCATGCATGTGCGCTCGAGCTGCGGTCTGGCTCACGGCTCCATGCGCAGGGACTACGTGGGCGGACACTTGTCTGTCTTTGCCTACGCCATGCCGCTGCTCAAGCCGGGTCCCCTCTCGTTTGCGCGCTTCAACGTGCTCCTCAACACCAGCATGTTCAGAAACTACGCCGAGTGCGTCCAGGTGTACGTGGGTTCATCACTCCATCATCATGCCAACAACATCGCCATGTCCGGTAAGATGTTGACCTTGAAAGGCCGCTGATAGGTACACGCTGCTCCCTGACATCGCGAGCCACCGCGCCTACTTGGGCGCCGAGTTCCTCGGCGGGTCCCTGTGGGGCTCCGACCCGTGCTGGACCAACCTCCCGCTGGCCCCGGGGCGGTGGGTGAGCCACGAGGACATGAACCACTGGCTTCTGTCCGTCTTCTTCATGATCGTCCTGCCCCCGCCGCGTAGCGCGCACGAGCAGATCCGGCTCGAGTACCCGCTCAACCTGCTCACCTTCATGCAGCTCCTGGTGCGCCTCGTCGCCATCGGCTACCCGGCCCACTGGTTCGCCGCCCTGCTCGCGCGGCTCCTCTCGGGCTCGGTCTCCACCAGCGCCCGCCCGCCGCCCGCGCGAAGCCCGTCTTCGTCCCTGTCCTCGATCTCCTCCTCGTCGACATCATCGTCTTCATCATCATCGATGATGATGAAGATGCCGACAAAGGCGATGTCGACGCGCCCGTTCCTGCTCGAACTCGAGCACGCCGCGTCGTGTCTACTTGCCGCTGCTCCCGTTCGGCCTCACCGCCGCCCCGCCCGCGCTGGTGCGCGCCGTGGCGACCATGCGCCACTACAGATTTAAAGCTGGCGCCAGAAGGAAGCGGCCTCCCTCGCCTCGGCTCGACCGTCGCGACCGTGCACGCGCTGGTCTTCCTGCCGCCCGCCTACGCCGCCAGGCCGCCCACGCTGGTCAAGCTCCGGGACGAGATCGGGGCCAGTTCGCGTCCGAGTGGCAGCCGCAAAGAAGAAGAAGAAGAAGAAGAAGATGCGCGTCTCTACTACGTGCTGTCGACGTGGCGATGGGACTCGGCCACGGGCACTGCGTCGTTCTGGATGAGCAGCGAGCGCGTCCAGCACATGGCCAGCAACCGCTGGCTGGTCGCTCCTTACCGGCTGGACAGCTACCAGCAAGCAGGCCGCCCTGTCGCAGGCTGTCGTTGTGGAGGAGGACCAGTAAAGCACTGGGCTTCGATGATGAATAAAGAATTAAAAATTAATTAAATATAGAATTTTTAAAAGCAAGGTTATTGGCTTGATCTTTTTTTGGTAGTGATGCGTAACGGTGGGATTCTTTCGACGTTGTTGAGGCCACACAATGGCGACAAAGAGCGGTGCGTTGCTGGTGGGCGCCTTCGTGGTGCTGCTGAGTGTAGTAGCCTCGGTGGTCTGCGGGCAGGCGGTGAGCTATGCCGGCCACAAGGTCCTGCGCTTCAGCCTGACCGACGACGAGGCGGGCCCACAACAGCAATTGGGCCGGTTGGAAGCGCTGGTGAGAGATCTGCAGCTCGACGTGTGGTCTGAGAACAAGGACTGGGTCGACGTTCGCGTCCCTGCTGAACTGGTGCCGCAAGTGCACGCCCTCAACCTGGCCCACAGGGTTATGATCGAGGACATAGGCGAGGAGATCCAGAGAGAGCGTGAGGAGATGGCCCAGGTGCTTACTTACCTTCTTCTTCAACCTCACATGCTTCTTCGTGCTCGTAAGAACGTCAACCCCCAAAAAAAAACAACAAACAAAAAAAAAAAAAAAACAAAAAACCACAGGCTAGCAACGAGAACTTCTTCAAGGCGTACCGTTCATACGAAGAGTTCAACGACTTCATGGCCTCCTTGGCAAAGCAGTATCCCCATTTGGTCACTCTCATCGTACGTTCCTGCAGCAAGTATCTCGTTACGGCATACTGATCCTGCTGGACTGGCAGACGGTCGGGCAGAGCGTTGAGGGACGCGACATCAACGGCATTGTCATCAGCGCCAAGGGCGACAACAACAACAACAACAACGCAAACGGTTCGTAGTGGAGTGCTCTTGTTGTGCTTGCCAGCGCTCATGACAACTCGGGGTCTTGCGAACAACAACAGCCGACAAGCTGAGCGTTGTGATCAACGGCGGTCAGCACGCTCGCGAGTGGATCTCCCCGATGACGACAGCCTACATCGCCAACGAGCTGGTCACTCTCTTCGGCCAGGACAGCCGCATCACGGCGCTGGTGGAGCAGATCGAGTGGAGCATCGTGCCCCTCGTCAATCCCGACGGCTATCAGTTCTCGCGTGACCAGCAGCACGGCAACCGTCTCTGGCGGAAGAACAGGTGCGCACCTGGTGAAGTGAGTGTGATATATAGAGCAGCGCCCCCCTTGACACACACAAGGTGACACAAAACACGCAACTACAAACACTGCCAGGAGGGTCAACAACGGCGTTTGCTATGGCGTCGATTTGAACAGGAACTGGGGCTACCAGTGGAACGTCTCTGGTGGAGCAAGCAATGAAATTTGCGATGATACTTACAGAGGTCTCCTGCTGCCATTCTGACCTCATATGATGATGATGATGGAGCATGTTGCCTCATTGCACGCTTCTTCAGGTGCGAGTCCTTTCTCCGAGCCCGAGTCGTTGGCGATGGCAGAGTACCTTCGATCGCGGTCCAACTTGGTGGCTTACATGGACATTCATGCCTACGGCCAACTGTGGATGACCGTGCGTCTTCTACCGCACTCTCTTCCCACAACAAGATAAAAAGACTCAATCCTGCTCGCTGCCCCATCGTCCTCCATTGAAAATACAGCCTTGGGCCTACACCTCCGACCAGCCATCCGACTACCCCGCTATGCTGCAGAGCGCAGAGAGTACGTCCATGGTTCTTCCTCTTCTTCTTGTTCAAGCTTCATGAATCAAGACTCATCCACTGGCCCAGAGTGCGCCGCGGCGATCGAAGTTTTCTACGGCACCCAGTACCGGGCGGGCAACGTCGGGGGCCTCCTCTACTATGCTTCGGGCAGCTCCGTGGACTGGACCTACGGCGAGCTCAACGTGACTTACTCGTTTGCGGTCGAGCTGCGAGATAAAGGTGCCTACGCGCATGCATCTCCTCCTTTCTTCTTCCTTCTTTCAAGTAGGCTGACTCTGCGTCTGGTGCATGTGGCGAGAACAGGCGCGTACGGCTTCTTGTTGCCGGCCGACCAGATCATCCCCTCGGGCATTGAAACCAACGCGGCCGTCCTGACCGCGGCCGAGCACATCACGCTAACAACGAGATAGGGTCTCCTCTTGAGAAAGCACATCACACGACGATCGTCGTCAACATGAACATCATTCATGTCTTTTTCTTTGCATTTTGATCAAAACTTATGAAGCGAGGGCAGCGTCGCCGCCCATCTGCAGCCCCTTCATGAGTGCCAATACGGGGGGTAGCCCGTTGGCGGCGCCATCGGCGGCCAGGCGGGCGGCCACGCCTGCGGCCAAGCAGGTGGCCACGCCGGCGGCATGGACCTCGACAGCGGCATTGTCACGGCGCCGCCCTGGTATGGCTGTGCCCCGGCCGGCGGCCAGCCGTTCGTTAGTGGTGTGTGTGTGTGTTGATGCTTGGCTCTGGGCGGCGGCGTACCCAAATCGGCTGCGGCAGAAGCGGAAGCTGAAGCTGACTCATGGGCGGCGCTCCGCCGCCTCCTTGCCAATAGCCACCACCGTAGGGGTCCCGGCCATAGTCACGGCCGTCGTCCCGGCCATAGCTGGTGTAGACGATGTCGTCTTGTCGTCTGTGGTCCCGGCCGTAGTCGCGGTCGCGGTCGCGGTCGTGGTCGCGGCTGCGATCGTTCTGGTCATGGCGACGGTCGTAGCGGTGGTCGCGGTGGCGATCGCCGCGGCCGTCGTCGTCATCGTCGCGGTCCATGTAGTGACCACGGTCCTCACGAGAATGGTCACGTCGGTCACGGCGATCATCGCCCTCGCTCCGGTGGTGATGTCGCTGTTGGGATCGAGCGCGGCGGCCGTCCCGCGCGTCGTCATCCAAGTCGCCGCGACTGCTGCTCCGCTGCCTCTGGCGGCGGCTCTCGCGGTTTCTGCCCTCGTCATCATCCCCGTGATCGCGGCGACGATGGCGGCCGTCGTCATCGTCATCGTCGTCATCACCATCACGCTCGCGCCGGCGCCGGCGGCTGGAGCTCTGGTGCCGTCGGTGGCGCGATCGATACGCGCTGTCGTCGTCGTCGTCGTCATCGCCGCCGCCGCCGTAACTGGTCTTGTCCTCCCTTTCGTACCGTCTCCGCTTGTAGTCGTCGTCGTCACTACGGTCGTCGCGACGGCGCTGGTCGTCGTCATCGTAGTCATCCTCACCATCGCGCTCGCGCCGGCGCCGGCGGCCGTGGCCGCCATCGTCTCGACGGCGCTCCCGCTCGCCGACGTGATAGACGACGTCGCCATCCGCGTCGTCGTCGCCATCGCCGTCGTCATCGTCGTCGCGCTCGGTCCGGGCGAGGAGGAGGCCCTTGAGCCACGGGTGCCGCGAGGCCAGCTGGTGGTAGTTGTGGTCCGCCTGGCCGTGATATCGCCTCACCTGCTCCTCGAGCGGCGCCACCTCGCGAGGCTGCACGTAGGTGCTGACGTTGACGTTGTGGAACTGGACGGCGACCAGGCTCGGCTCCGAGGCGTCGGGCAGGCGCGGCAGGCGGACGAGGGCTTCGAGGAGCGCCGGGCAGCGCAAGTACTCCAGGAAGTACGGGTACATCTGCATCGTGAACAGCGTCGGCCTCATTGTCGACGTTGACGACGACGACGACGACGTTGCCGGCGATGTTGACGACGATGTTGACGATGCTGAGGATGAGGAGGAGGATGATGATGATGATGTTGACGATGTTGACGATGTTGACGATGCTGAGGATGAGGATGAGGAGGATGAAGAGGAGAGAGACCACTCGATGGTGGTGAGACAGCATGGCGTGCTTCGATTGGCCTTGGAGAAGCCGATCTGGGGCGGCGGGAGCATGTCGAGGAGGCGCACGAGGTCCGCCTGGTCGACCCACCGCACGGCGCACTTGTTGAGGCTGCCCAGGACGTCGCCGCCCACGACCGGCCGGCGGACCTTCTCCTTCTTCTCATCCTCCTTCTCCTCTTCCTCCTCTGGCGCCGGCGCGAGGAGCTCGGCCAGGCGGGCCTGGAGCTCGCCCTGGACGCGGGCGACTTGGCGGCAGAACAGGTCGTAGAAGGTGGTCGAGGCCGCCGGGAGGAAGGGCACCTCGAGCAGGAACAGCACCGACGAGCCCTTCCCGTTCCACACCTTGAGCGTCGCGTCCGACCGCATGCGCGTCCTCAACAGCTCCATGTGCTCTGTTGTCGTTGTTGATGTTGATGAAGAGGATGAGGATGACGTCAGCATTCAACAACATGATGATGATGATGATGAAGATGAAGATGACGAGGAACAGACCAGAGAAGAGGCCGGCGGTCTCTTCGTCAAACTCGCGGAGGGCCGTCGCGACGGCGTCGGCGTCAATGGATTCGCGCTTGCCGCCAAAGTCTGACCAGTAGATGTCGTTGGCGTCGACCGGCGCCAGCCCGATGCCGAGCTTGGACGACCGCGTCTTGCGCCGCACCTCGCCGCCCAGCAAGAACATCACGTCGTCATCATCTTCATCATCAGCATCAGCCTGCTGCTCGATGACGACATTGTCTTTTTCATCTTTATGCTTGTTGTTTGTGTCGTCGCCACTGAGCAGCCAACGGAGGAGCTGACGACCGGGCGCAGACGTAGCGCGGCGCTGTCGGCGTCCCGGGACGGTGGCGTAAGGCAAGATGGCGGCCGAGCGGTAGAAAGTGTGTACGTCGGGCTCGGCCGAGAGCGACATGAAGGCAAACGTGCGGTTGCGCATGTCGCGTATATCTGAGCGGCCAAGACCTGAATTCATTTTACAAGAATATTTTACAAGATACATCTTAGATCACGATGGATTTGTGAATCGAATCAGAACACGCGGACGTACGTGAGGGTAAGTGAGGCGATTCATCGGGAGCCGTTAGCTCTTCCATCTTGCTGTTGATAAAGAAACAAAGAAAATGTCCAATTTTTGTTTTTCAACGATTTTAACAAACAAAAAGCTTCAACGGTGCTTTTTGTTTGTTAAAAAAAATATTCAGACAGTCTGGAGGTCAGGCTGGTCATATTCCCAACACTTGTAGTTTTGGGGCAGCTACTCCGCCGGCTCATGAAGGATGGGCAGGTGCGGTTGGAGAGAGGATGGCAATGGTGGGCTGAACTGACCGTGATGCTGAACGTTTCCATTGGCAATGGGCTGGCCAGCGATCGCATAGGTGTGATGCCGAGATATGCAGGCGTACAGGTAGCACACAAGGCCAACAAGAATTGCGATGAGGCAACTGAAGCCAACAGATGAGCCCACAACTACGAAGAAAATAGCGGTTGCACTGAGGGCATTCTGATGATCATTATCATTCTTCTCCTGTAGTGGCTCGTGTAAGAATGAAGCAGACGTAGACCTACAAGTCCAACGCCGAGGAAGGGGAAGTACGTTAGGGCAAAGCAAGTTGGTCCTGTACTTGGCAGAACATGTGTCTGGGCTTGGGTCTGGGCTTGGGTCCGGATTGTTGCCGGGCAAGTAGCAAGATGTCAAGACCCCGGCGGTGGTTTCAATGCCCGTGGGGATGATCTGGTCGGCCGGCAACAAGAAGCCGTACATGCCTGTTCTCGCCACATGCGCATGACTCAGTTTCAACCTCCTCCTTGAAGGAAGGAAGGAAGGAAGAAGAAGAAGAAAGGAGGAGATTGATGCGTGTAGGCACCTTTATCCCGCAGCTCGACCACAAACGAGTAAGTCACGTTGAGCTCGCCGTAGGTCCAGTCCACGGAGCCGCCCGAACCCCTGTAGAGGAGGCCCCCGACGTTGCCCGCCCGGTACTGGGTGCCATTGATAGACTCGATTGCCAAGGCGCACTCTGGGCCAAGAGGCCAGTATAAGAGTCATGAAGCGTAAACAAGAAGAACGTGGGTGTACTCTTCGCGCAGCGCAGCATAGCGGGGTAGTCGGATGGCTGGTCGGAGGTGTAGGCCCAAGGCTGTATTTCCAATTCAGGACGGACACATGGGGCAGCGAGCAGGATTGAGTCTAGAACAAGAATCTTGTTGTGGCAAAAGAGAGATAGAGAGAGAGAAAGAAAGAGAGCTGTTGTGGGAAGAGAGTGCGGAAGAAGACGCACGGTCATCCACAGTTGGCCGTAGGCATGAATGTCCATGTAAGCCACCAAGTTGGACCGCGATCGAAGGTACTCGGCCATCGCCAACGACTCGGGCTCGGAGAAAGGACTCGCACCTGCCTCGTAGAGGCGTGCAATGAGGCAACATGCCCCATCATCATCATCACCGTTTTGAGTCAGAGTGGCTGCAGAAGACCTCTGTAAGTTTCGTGGCACTTGTTGTTGCTTGCTCCACCAGAGGCGTTCCACTGGTAGCCCCAGTTCCTGTTCAAATCGACTCCGGAGCAGACGCCGGCGTCGTCGACCCTCCTGGCGAGACGAGTGTTTGTAGTTGCGTGTTTTGTGTCACCTTGTGTGTGTGTCAAAGGGGGGCGCACTATATATCACACTCACCAGTTGCGCACCTGTTCTTCCGCCAGAAACGGTCGCCTTCACGCGAGAACTGATAGCCGTCGGGATTGACGAGGGGCACGATGCTCCACTCGATCTGCTCCACCAGCGCCGTGATGCGGCTGTCCTGGCCGAAGAGAGTGACCAGCTCGTTGGCGATGTAGGCTGTCGTCATCGGGGAGATCCACTCGCGAGCGTGCTGGCCGCCGTTGATCACAACGCTCAGCTTGTTGGCTGTTGTTGTTCGCAAGACCCCGAGTTGTCATGAGCGCTGGCAAGCACAACAAGAGCGCTCCACTACGAACCGTTTGCGTTGTTGTTGTTGTTGTTGTTGTCGCCCTTGGCGCTGATGACAATGCCGTTGATGTCGCGTCCCTCAACGCTCTGCCCGACCGTCTGCCAGTCCAGCAGGATCAATAACACTGCAAGGCTTTTTGCATCACGTTACCATGTAACGTACGATGAGAGTGACCAAATGGGGATACTGCGTTGCCAAGGAGGCCATGAAGTCGTTGAACTCTTCGTATGAACGGTACGCCTTGAAGAAGTTCTCGTTGCTAGCCTGTGGTTTTTTGTTTTTTGTTTTTTGTTTGTTGTTTTTTTTGGGGGTTGACGTTCTTATGCTTTGAAGAAGTTCTTATTGATGGCCTGTGGTTTTTAGTTGACGTTCTTATGAGTAAATAAGCTCGCACCTGGGCCATCTCCTGGCGCTCTCTCTGGATTTGCTGTGATTTTTTTGGGGGTTGACGTTCTTATGAGCATGAAGAAGAAGAAGAAGAAGCCTGTGAGGTTGAAGAAGAAGAAGAAAGTAAATAAGCTCGCACCTGGGCCATCTCCTCACGCTCTCTCTGGATCTCCTCGCTCAAGTCCTCGATCATAACCCTGTGGGCCAGGTTGAGGGCGTGCACTTGCGGCACCAGTTCGGCCGGCACACGAACGTCGACCCAGTCCTTGTTCTCAGACCACACGTCGAGCTGCAGATCTCTCACCAGCTCTTCCAACCGGCTCAAATGCTTTGGTTGCTGGCCTCCCTCGTCGTCGGTCAGGCTGAAGCGCAGGACCTTGTGGCCGGCATAGCTCACCGCCTGCCCGCAGACCACCGAGGCTACTACACTCAGCAGCACCACGAAGGCGCCCACCAGCAACGCACCGCTCTTTGTCGCCATTGTGAGAGAAGGCGTCAGTTCAGGTCGCGGCCTTTTCCTATTTTTGATGAAGTAGCAATTCAAAATTCTGGTCGACTTGTTCTTTGCCACAACACAACAACAACAAGAAGGCAGGTCCCATGCGTAGTGTGGTGCCTCTCCTACTTCTTCTTTTTCTTCTTGTCGGTCTCGCTCTTGGCGGCAGCAAGGGCGGCCCTCTTTTCGTTCTCCTCTTGCTTCTTCTGGGCGGCGGACACGTTGGCCAAATACTCCCGCTTGAACCGCACCCACTCCTCCTCTTCCTCTCCAACCGCCGCCTCTGCGTGTAGTACATA
>NAVB01001780.1:0-14181 GCA_002179805.1 Acanthamoeba lenticulata | reverse complement strand
TGGCAAGAAAACCACATCATAATGGTTTGGTTCTTTATGAAGTATGTAGTTTTAGAATTGTTGCTTTATTTATTGTTTTTCTTATCATTTTATATATAGATGGTCACAATGGTGGATTCTCCACTTGGAAATGGTGTTCTGCCATTTATATTGGATATTTTACTTCATTTAGAAGTGCAAGATTGTTCTCCTATTCAAAAATCTTTAACAATTAATTATTTGGATGATCCTGTTCCTATCCATGTTTTCTACAGAGATCATTTTAAGGTTGATTTGGCTGATCGGTGTTGGTATGCAGTAGAAGAACATCATGCACACTATGGTGGCAAACTAAGATGATATTGGGCATTTTACGCAATGCAGTAAGCAATGCATGGGTTTACACAACTAAATTAGAATATAAAGAATGGATTTCCTGGCGCCAACAATTGGTTTTAGAATTGATGCAAGAGAAATGAAACCAAGGCTATTTGATATGGGCAATTTTATGGATATTTTATTTTTTTAAAATATTCTGATACATTATCTTACTTGGATTTATTCTTGTTTACGTAAGTAACAGTTTACGGCGCCTAAAGAATTCAAATGTTACCTGGAAGAAGTTGGCCATTACCCAATTTAAATACTGCCGAAAGGGAGGCCTTTTGTCTTTGTGCTTCCTTACCAACACAACAACATGAAGTTGCTGGCCGGCGCTCTGCCGTTGCTCCTATGCCTCTCCCTGTGCACGTCGTCGGTCGTGGCGTTTGACGTGATCGCTTCGCTCTTCCGCGACCGCAACTGCTCCGCGGTCCTCGCCCCGCCCATGGGCCTCACCCAAGGCGTGTGCGCCTACAGCACAGACTTCAACTTCTACTACAACATCTCCACCACCTCCTCGGGCCAGGCCAGGTACGAACTGAGTTCATCTTATCCTCATCTTCCGTCACATCCATCTCAATTTTTGAGATGGACGTCAAATGTTAGATACAACTTTGGATGCAAGCCGGGCTGCGTTGCTTGCGCGGAGGTGGGAACGAAGTCCTACGGGTCGTGCCTGCGCTTTCAGCTTGGCAATACCGAGGTGTTCGCCACGGCCTGGCGCGTGGACACGTCGGCCCTGCTGTCGGCCACCGTCTACGCCGACCCGCAGTGCGCTCGTCAGCTGCCCTACGGGACCATCACCGTCCAGAGTGGGTCGTGCACCTACTCCCAGCTGCTGTACAACTCGGTCGTCGCGGCCCAGTTGGACGCGCGCGACGCGCCCAAGACCGAACGAATCGCGTACGGCCTCAACTGCAACCAGCAGTGCGGCTTCTGCAGTGTCTACGGCAGGACCGCGTCTGAACTGTGCACTCCCGTCTGTATGTACCCCATCACAGGCCAGGCCAGGCCAGCCCAATCTCCCACCTGCCCCCTACTCATCTCTCCCACCTTTCGTTTTATGCAGTCAACGTCTGGATGAAGATCAAGACCCTCAACTTCTGAGCTTCTGCACGGTATGGCATTTAATAAACTCTTTTCTTTCACATGTGATGCTGCCTCAGTGAGTCTGGGGCGAAGTGGTATATGGCAGCCTGAACGCCTTCACCATGATACTTGCTGGGCTTGAGTTCCTGGTCATGCCAGGCTGTGGTGTGTGCTCGTTGGGCAACTTTGTTGGCAGCTACAAATCAAAAATTACTTCTTTAGGATAGCGTATGTGGACACCTCAGGCCACATGGCTGGCGGATCCACGTGGCCAAGACATTCCAATTGGAATGCAATGGCGTCAAGGCCATCTGCAAAAAGGGCGCCCAGGACTGTCCTGTGCACAAATACACACAAATATACACCTGTCCCGTTTACTCCTGTCCTGTTCTACGGCGCTCTGAGAAGGCTCTCCCATGGAAACGAACCAGACGAGACGCGCATTACGTCAGCTCCAACCACTGTTACCGGCAGAAGATGACTTCTCTTAGCCACCACCTCGCTGAAATGGTGGACAAACGAGAGTTCTCCGACGTCGAGTTCCTTGTGGGGCCTAACCAAACGCCTGTCGTTTTGTTCCGATCGGTTGAACGCTGGTATCGTCACCAGCAGCAGCAGCTTGGCGAGCCAGAGGAGGACCAGGTGCAAGTGCAAGACAACGAAAGCAAAGAGGTTCAACAGCGAACACTCAAGGCGGAAGTGGCAGGGAAGCTCAAGAAGCAAGTGGCGCGTGTGCTGAAGGGCGTGCACTACCGGCTGAGGCACGAGCCCCGAAGAGATCCACGACGTCGTGGAGCCCAGCGGCCTCCTGCCTGTAGAGGACCTGCTGGCCTTGTATCGAGAGAGCACGCTCTATCACCGCATGGTTCATCCCGGCCCGCTTCCCAACACTGGTCTGGTACCCTCAACTGGCAAAGAAGGACGGGAAGTACATCGTCTATGTCTGTCACAAGCCACAGACAGGCTACTCAGCTGTTTCAGGCCTGGAGGTGGTGTCCTACGCAGGCATCTCGGTCAAGCTCTTCCTCGATTGCAACTGTACTGTAAGGTTTGCTGCCACTTCTGAGGCAAATGTTGCTTCAGGCTTGGGCCACATCCTGAAGACACCGCCAGCGGTGAAGCCCAAGTGAGTGCTGGTGTTTGTGCATGTTCCTGCCTCTGGTTTCGCTCTGGCACCCCAACAACAACAAAAGGCAAGCAAACATGCAAGAAAACACTCATGCTCGCCTGCCCATCTGGTGGTGGTGCTGCTTCTTCCCCTTTTCCTCCTGTGCATGCACCACGTCCCCCAGTAGCACGCAGGCCCAAGAAAGGCATAGTTAGTGGTGGTGTTGTTGTCCTTCGAGATGGGATGGCCGAACCAGGAGGCGCAGCAACGCGGGGGAAAAGTGTGCGATCTCGTAGGCCGTCTGCCCTCGCGGCCCAACGAACCAGGGATCAGCGCCGTTCTGCGTTTGGGTCGTGGAGATGGTGGCCACACACGTACACATACACGGGTACATACACAGGTGAGTTGTTGGCGTGAGACCGTCAACGACACACCAAGCAGGCGAGATGATGAGAAAGAGAGAAAAAGAGGGCACCTCGAGGAGGAGCCGGACGATGGAGAAGCAGTGCTCCGTCGGGGCATAATGCAGCAGGCGCCAGTGCAGAGCTGGCAGATCATCCGGCAGCCGCGCGTCGATGTGCACCCCTTTCTCAAGGAAGAACTGGATGGCCTCGGACGAGCAAGCAGAGGCCCACCGTACGCACGACGCTGCGTTGCACCAACAAAGTTACTGGTCAGCAATCGTGATTTATGAGCCAATTTATGTAATAAAAATGAAATAAAAAGCCAAAAAAAAACAAAACAAAAAACACACAGTACTGTTGTGGGTGGGCAGAACGAGGCCACGCGAGACAAGCAGCTCGACCATTGCCAGAATGGGCTTGCACCCAGAGCAGTCCGGTAGACCGGAGCAGTTGGTCTGGCCAAAGTGCTTCACCGTGGCCTGCCGAAGAATGTCAAACATGTGTGACGCGGCCAAGACGCTCATGCATTCTTCGACCATGTACCTCCAGCAGATCGTGGCGGTCGCTCGAGAGCCCGACGAGGTCGAGGAGCAACGACATGATCTCGATGCGCTCCGCTGTGGGCGGGCACTGAGGCAAGAGTGTGTCTGTGGTGAGACGCCAAGAGAAGAGCAGAGCAAAACGGGACCGGCTCCACCGCCCAACGCACCTGGAGAAGCGCGGCCAACGCGTCCTGCTCGTCGTCCGCCCGCTGCGCGTGTGGGTCGGCGCCCTTGGCGAGCAGGTGGTGAACGACGTCGAGGCTGGCTTCTCGTGAGGCGAGCACGACCAAGAGCGGCGTCGCGCCCTTTGGGCCGAGTTGCGCGCCGAGGGCAGACGCGTCAAACTCAAGGAAGACATCGATCAAGTCCGCACGCGACTGGACGCAGGCCATGTGAAGCGGAGACAACGTGAACTCTTGCGAGGGCCCTGCAGGGCGAGGCTGGTCCCAAGCGCTGCGCATGAGCAACACCATTGATATTGCGCACAAGCGAGAGAAGCGATCGCGTACAAACCGAGGAGGCCGTGGCTGGGGCGTGTTCGCGGCTCCAAACTGGAGCAACAGACGGGCCATGGCCACATGGTTGTGTTGCACGGCCATGTGCAGCGGCGTCAGGCCCGACTTGGCGCGCCCGTTGATGTCTGCGCCGCGCTCGATGAGATACCGGGCCATGGCCACCCGGTTGTTCTCGGCGGCCAAGTGCAGCGGGGCGCGGCCGTCACTGCAGGCCATGTTGAGGAGCGACAGCTGTTGATCGCCATTCTCAGCCGCCAGGGGCAGCAGTCGTTCGAGGATCTGCAGTTGGCGGTCAGCTTGGCGTCCACCTGGTCTCGTCCTGGGTTTCGTGTGTGTGTGGCGTACCCGAATGTTCCCGCCGGCAGCGGCGTGGTGCAGCAGCGACCTGGCGGTCCCTGGATTGTGCAGCTGCTGGACGAGCTTTTCCATCTCGCCTGCCGCGCCTCCGTGGGCCAGCAGCACCTGGCCGCACCCCATTTCTGTCAAAAATGCATTCTTCTTGGCCGCCGCGATGACGACGACGATGATGATGACTCACGCACCTCGACCACATCGAGAAAGCCCATCTGGGTGGCGAGGCCCGTTGCCGTGGCCCGATTGACGTTTTGGCGTTGAACGCTGAACCCGGCGCGCACGAGCACCTCCACCGTCTTGGTGTAGCCTTTGATGGCGGCCAGGTGAAGCGGATAGAGAGCGGAAGAAGGGCCGTCGATCTCGGCCGGGACGATGGGGCTGTCGGTCTGCGCGAGCAGACAGGCACAGAACCTGTGGTGGCCATTCGCACAGGCCCACCTACAGTAACCGCCCGTGTACGGCAAGATGTGGTCAACAATGGCTTGCTCTCTTCTTGCGGGGGTGGACGCACTTGAGAAGGTCAAGAGCCCAATTGGGGTTCGGGGATCCGCCCTCGGGGAACTTGATGAAGTGGACGTACTGGGCTGCCGCCAAGCAGTTCTCCCGCCAGGTCTCCCTGCCTAGCTACAAAACGTCAACATTACCTCGCCTGCTCAGTGGGGAGGGGGAAGGTGAACCCGGAGTGACGCCGCCAAAGTGAGCTTCAAAGACTGCTCGCCAGGTCGGGCCGTCGTGCCGAACGAGTTCGTGCCACCCGACGCAGACGCGCTCCACCCGGACCAAGTCTGTAGGGTGCGTAAACGAGAGAGCATGCAGCAGAAGCTCTACTGGCAGGTGGTGCAGGGACGCCACATCAGTTGTGTGCTCCATAGTTTCAGGGTTTGTTCGTTTGTTTGCGGCTCTTCACTTCACCAAATTTTATCTTTAGAAAAATAAAAATAAAAGCCCTCGTTGGCCAAGAACGCGCCTTGTAGTTATTCATGTCTCCTGCGCGCTCGGTGTGCAAGCACTGGCTCCAGGCGAATAGTATGGCGTCTGTGTGGGTGTTGTTGAGGGCGAGAGCGAGTTGGAGGGCGTCACCGAGGGTGAGGGTGAATTGGAGAGTGAGGAAGAGAGCGAAGGCGAATGTCTGAGTGGTCGAGGGAGAGGATGGGGGAGGCCGACATCGTGGGTGTGGACGACTGTGTCGGGGAGCTAGTCGGTGTACCAGAAGTTGTCGGCATGCGAGAACACGTCGGTGAGCTCAACGCCGTGCGTGAGGCTGAGGGCGTGATCGACCACGTTGGGGAGGCCGTCGGAGTGCCAGAGATCGCGAGAGGGCCCACGTGAAGCTGTGCTTGATCGACTTGGGGAAGATGTGTGCCTGAGGTCGAAGGGGTGCGGGAGGCCGAAGTAGGTGAGCTCGACGCCGTGCGTGAGGCCGTGGGCGTGATCGATCTCGTCGGTGAGGTCGACTAGGTGCGGGAGGCTGAGGTTAACTGCCTGGAGAGGCGATCGCCTTTTTCCTATGCGACTCGCATCATCCGCAGTAGAGTGGTGATCCGAGTTGAGCTGGCCATTGCTTAAGGTACTGGCGGCACTGGAGGTGAAGATCACAACCAACAGGATGACAAGGAGGGTGAAGAATGGGACCACCGTCGCTCCTCAAGTGGTGAGCGTACCAGGCCTACCAGAGGTTGCTGCTGTGGCATGACTTCAATCAGGCAGACGATACAAGAACTCCTAAGCCACGGATAAGGAAACTCATAACAACTCTCCACTGCCTTTCAAGTACAAACTCTTTTTCTGTCTTTTAACCAAAAGACAGTCCCAAAAAAAGGACTGACTTTTCTTTAATTTTTTATTGTCAAGTTTGATTTTTTTTGTAATGGTACAAAGCACAGGAGATTATCGATCTATAAATAATCGCTCCTTTGCCCCTGGAAGGTTTTGTGCAAAGGAAATAGAGTAGAGAGAGTTGGAAAATCTAAGCGCCTGCAAGGAAGGGTACGATCGATCCTTTCGATGGCCGCTCTTACGGGACGCCTAGAAGCCGAAGATGATCATTGCATGGCGAACAGCGTCTTCGCGTCGAGGCACGACGACAGCGTCTCCTTTTCTTCTCGCAGGGTAAGCGAGATTCGGCTGCCGCCCATTCGGTTGCAGAGGTATCGGGCCCAGGCCACTTGCTTGCCGTTGACGAAGATGTAGCCCGAGAAGATCGAGACCTCTGGCCCCGACGGCTTAGGAAACGAGAAGCCGAGCACCTCTTGCACGGCTTGCACAATCTCGCCCTGAGAGAGCTCTTCTTGAACTCGGGGCGAGACGACTACCGTATCAACCGGCATCTTCGGGTCGATGTGGTGCGGTAGAGTTGTTGTGGTGGTCGGTGGCGCGGCGGCGAGAGCCGCCTTGTGTAGCTCCTCGGCGAGGTCGATGCCCTTGAGGCTCGACTGCGTCAAGAAGGAAGCGGCCATTTCGTCAGCGGTACGCAGGCGCGTGGTGGAGTGGGTCGCCATCTTGTCCAAGCTTCGCGTTTGTGGTTGGTTTATTGGATGTTGTACGTCGCTTCGCTCAACAGGCGGCTTGTCTTGCTGTGGGCTGGTTGTGTGGAGGCTTCTTGCTTGCTTGGCGGTGGGTGGCGCGTCTGTCCCTGTGGCGATGCTCTGTTCCGAACTTGAGTGTATTCTTCGACGCGGTGGCAACAAGACTGGCGAGGACGAGAGAGGCAGAGAGAGAGACGGTGGTGTAGGTGTAGCTGGGGTAGTTGCTCCGAATGGTAAGGCTGCTGCATTGTCTTGGGCGAGAGCAGGCGCCTTTTCAACTGGGGCGCATGTCATAACCATCCGTCCTCGTCAGCGGTGTGGAGCCCACTCGAGCTGACACTGACGGGTGGCCTGGACCGGAGAGGCAGCCAACAGCTTTCGACAAGAGGAGCATGAAAGGGTGGAGAAACGGCTCCGACAACTCTCATGTTGAGAGTCCGGGCCATTCCCCTCACTGGCTTCCTTCGACAAGAGGAGCATGAAAGGGTGGAGAAACGGCTCCGACAACTCTCATGTTGAGAGTCCGGGCCATTCCCCTCACTGCCTTCCGCAGATTCCGCCTACTAAGGTGGAAAGCACGAGAGAACTGCACATTATTTGGACCTGGTGCACGACGGCACTCGCTGTTCATGGCTAAGAAGGGAGAACTGAAGAAGAATCGAAGAGGACGTTGACTGACGGCCACGCCATGTGGTCTTGATGGAGCGGTTCACGGACGCCTATCCGCTCAAGAATGACACGCAGGCACACCCCATCCTGTCCCACGCGTGAACGAGATGCCAGCGCGTGGCGAACGTGACGTAGAGCTCGGTTCACAGATCGGGCGCCCCTTCTTTCAGGTTTGGGTTCACCACACTTCCGAGCCGATGCTCCTCTTTGGCTGCCCTTTTCCGCCGGAGAGGAAAGTCGAAAGGCAAGAGGCAGCAAACAGACTGCAACAGAAGCAACCCGCAGAAAAATGAAATGTGGCGAAAAAAAAATTTCCTTGTGCCTCGGCGCATTGGGTTGTTGATATAATGGATCGAAGGCAATTTGCTGCACTATGTAAGTTGTAGCCCTCTTCTCTTCGTTCCCCACACCGTTTTTTTAACGTGATCATTTTTAAGTGGTTCTCAGCCTGTTCGTTGTCCTCCATGAGGCTACGGCGGAGATCCATCGAGTAAATGTAACAGCAACGGACGCCTTCGTCCCTGGACTTCTCTATATCACCACAGGCGACACCGTTGTGTGGTCGAATCAGCCCGAATCAGGCTCTTCCCCCCACAATGTCGTGTCCGACGCCGGCCTCTTTAGTTGCGCTGCCGGCTGCAACAGCTCTGCTGATTCTGCGGTGCTGGTCGTCGGTCAGCAAGGGAACGGCACGACGAGCAGCGCTGCTTGGCGCTTCAACATCACCTTCTTGGCGTCGGGCCTTTACCCCTACTACTGCGACGGGCTCGGCGGCAAGGCCCTTTCTGGCATGTCAGGCGCCATCTTTGTCACTGATCCACCGGTGGAGATCGACAAATCCTACAACGGCGTCATCTCGGGCGGCCACTTCGTCGCCATCATCGTGGGCGTCGTGGGTGGCGCCATCTTGGGCGTCATTCTCCTTGTCATCTCCATCGCCGCCTTCCGCAACCGTCACACCTTCATCAACTTTTTCCTGCGACTCAAGGCCCACTAGCCAGCTGGCACAGTTCGTCTCCTCCTGCCTTCTTGTTGCTCGTTGTTGTTGTGTCCAATGCCACCACCATCTCTTGTTAGTGCAGAATAATAATTGTACAAAACACGCCACGACCCAGCCTGGGTCTACATCCTCATCTTTGTCTTCATCACCACCATGACCATTACCCTCGTCCTCTTTCTTTGTCGTGTTCATGTTTGTTACCCTTCAAGACGGGCTGCTGGCTTGTTGCTGTTGGGCGGCAGAGTCGTTGTTGGTGGAGGTGGTGGTGTCGTCGTCGTCAGGTCGGAAGTGCTCGATGAGGTTCTTGACAAAGGCGCCCTCGTGGGCCGTGTTGTTCATCATCTTCATGACGTCCTCGCAGCGCAGGAGGCCCGGCGCAAAGACCATGCCCAGGTTGGCCGAGCCCATGCGCGTGACGCCCGCGTGCCGCGACATCTCCTGGAGGAAGCCCAGGAGGAAGTAGATCACCGTCCGGTTGAGCTCCGGCACGCGCGTCCGCACCATCTCGAGGCACGCCGCCGGGTCGTTGGCCACCAGCACACACTCGTCGCTGTCATCGTCATCGTCATCATCATCGTCATCACGCCGCGTCTCAACAAGAAGGACAAGAAGGAGGAGGTACTAGATGTCGTTGGGGATGAGCGGGTCCTTGAGCTCGCGGAACCACATCTTGAGGCAGCCGCCGAGGTCGTTGGGATCATCGGACGTGATGGTGTAGTCCGCCTTGTTGAACTGGGCCTTGAGGCGCGAGATCTCGTCGTTCTTGCCCGGCACGCGGAAGATGCCCTCCGTCTTGTGGCCTGGGACGCCATTTGATGGGAAGTAAGCGCTGGCCACTCCAAGCGAGACGCCAGGGGCAGGGCGGCGGCACCTTGTGTGTCGATGACGGCTTTGGTGAGCGTCTTGAGAATGACTGGAATCTTCTCGTCCGGGTGTGTTTGCTGCAAGAAAAAAGAAGCATAAATGAATTAATAGAAAAGAACAAAGAAAGCGAAAAAAAGAACGAAAACGAAAGACAGAAGCAAGCACCAGCTGAAGGCCCATCACTTCCTCGAGGGACCTGCCGTAGACCAATTGGATGCTTTCCTTGGTATCCTCGTCCTTCTTGTCTTTGTCCTTGTCCTTGAATGGAAAAACGGGTAAGCATGTGTCCAACAACTAGGCACAAAAGAAATACATAAAAAACTGAGTTGCCAGGGAGACGCGTACTTTGCTCACGCCGGCCAAGTGGTTGAGGCCGCGCATCGAAATGGAGCGGAAGGAGAGCATCACCGAACTGCGCCGCGTCAAGCGCTTCGTCTCATCGGCCGAGCTCACGCGCGAAATCATCGAGCCGCCGAGCGACAAGCCGCGCGGCCGAGCGTAGTCTGCATAGGCTTCCTGCACAGTGAAGCGCGTTCATTCTTCAGATTCTCCAACTACGAGCCCGTTGCCAGCACAGTGGACGGAAAGCGCACCGTGAGGGCGTAGAAGTCCTTGCTCGAGGGCGAGAACTCGACCTTGCGCGAGAGCGGCACGATGACGCTCGCGTTGAGCATAAGCTCGCCCAGGATCATGGCCTCGGGCTCGAACCTGACGCCAGTGTCAGCCTCCAGCATCCACTTGACCAGGGACTTCCCGCTGAAGGGCTGCGCGTAGACGTTGGAGTTGAACACGCGCGGCTTCTTCTCGAACGGCAGCGTGCTCAACTTGGGAATGACGTTGGCCAGCTGCAGAGATAGACGGGTGAGCTAAGCGCCAACTGGGCTTACACACATCATATCAAACACAGACGCACCGACAGACGAGACGCAAATTTGATGCCGGCCGAGGGCGCGCTGGCGAGAAGAGCAGCCGAGGGACCGGCGCGGACGGCGCTCAACGGCGGGTTGGTGACGCGCTCGCCGGCGCGGTCGGTCTGCGCGCCCTTCTTGGACTTCTTGTGGGGCTTGGCGACCTCGGCCGTCCCATCGCTGCTGCCCAGCTTGAGGGGCTTCACCAAACCGGCGGATCCCGTCAAGGAGGGCTCGTCGGCTGCAGGCGCGTTGCCTTCGCCGATGACGCCTCCTGCGTCGCCGCGGGGCGTCTTGGGCTTCTTCTTTTTCTTCTTTTTCTTTTCTTCGCCTTCGTCAGCCTTCTTGGGAGGCGGTCGTGGCGACAGGTTGTCGCCCGGGCCTTGTTGTGTTTGTTGGCTCGCTTCATTGGCCTCGGCGCCGTCTTTACTCGCCTCGCCGTTCTCCTTTTTGCTCTTCTTCTTTCCCTTCTTCTTGCCCGCCTTGCTCTTCTTTTCGCCTTCGTTTTCGTTCTTTGGCTGTTCGTCTTCGTTCTTTTTGGCGTCGTCGTTTTTATTTCGTGGGCTGTCGGCCAAGCCCTCTCCTTGCTGGCTCACTTCGTTTCCGCCAGTCTGCTCCTGTGTTGCCACTTCATTCTTTGCCCGCGTGTCACTTTCGCCGCTCTTTGGTTCCTCGTTGGCCGGCGAGGCGGCGTCTGCCTTGGGCTCCACGCCAGGCCCGGCCGCCGACGCTTCTTGCTGCTCCTTCATCTTTCGTTTCTTCTTCTTCCGCAGCGTGTTTGCGCCTTGTGTCTTCTTGGTTGTTTTGGAGGCCTCCTCACTGACCACTGCCTCCTTCTTACTCTCGTCACCCTCGTGGTCGACGATGCATGTCGTGGTTCCCTCCGTTGGTTCCGTCATCCTGGCTGGCCTAATTCGGATGTTAATTCACACACAAAAAATCGGGATGGATCAGATGTAAATTGAGGTGTCGAATTGAGCAAGAGTTGAAAGAGGCGCAAAGTACTCTTTGATGTGGTTAAGTTCCCTTCTTAAAAGCGGTTGTTAAGGAAGTGCGTTGTCGTGGTGGAACAAAAGATAAAACGCTGTTGTTTCTTGCTCAACACAAAGACTGAGACACAACAGAACACACCTAAAGTACGGCGGCCGTGGTGAGCTTGTTCCCTTCGGTGCCGTCGGGCACAGTTGTTGCGCTCTTTTATTTTATTTTTGTTCGTTGTTTGTATTATTTAAACGATGCCTTCCCATTGGCGGATAGGTCGAGGTGAAATTAAATGAACAGATAAAGAAAAAAAGGAAACGTCCCCAGAAAGTGCGCTAAGTTGGGTGTGAAAACAAGTACAAAAAGTACTTGTTGGGTGTGCGATCGCTGCGCGTGGCTCCACGCTGCCTCCCACAACAAAAGACAGGTTTGAGGTCCGTTCATGTTGCAGAACAGAAGAAGAGCCATTTTCCTTTTTATTTTCTTCATTATTAGTTTTTGTTTGTGTGGTTACAGGTAATTGTGGGTCCTCGAATTTTGTGGTGGGCTCAACCGGAGAACCAAACCACCAGCTCGAGAAGGGTCGCGCCTCCAAGACATAAACAACAACAGCACAAATGGAGGTGGAGGAGGCGCCAGCAAAGCGCTTGGAGAGCCCGCGGGGCGCTGGCAACAAGCCAAAGGCGCCCAACAATGAAGAGGCCAGAGAGTCTTCCCCGCCCACCAAAACGAAAAAAAAGCGTTCGCCTCGCACCAGGGCAGAGGGCGACACGCCTATCACGCTCCGCAAGGAGGTTGCTAGCACCCTTTCCTCTTCATCTTCTTCCTCAAAAGGAGACGAGGACAGCGGAGGCGAGATGAAAAACAACAAATCGGAAGATCTGCCAGTGGCGGCGGTGCCCAAGCTCAAATCTGCCAACTCGGGCACCAAGAAGAAGAAGACAGGAGGACATAAGGAGGGCACCATGCGGTCCTCCGCGCCCGACGCGGTGAAGGGAGAGCGAAGGGAAAAGCCAAAAGAGCGAAAAGCGGTGGAGCGAAGGCTGAGCGTGAGCGACGACGAGGACACCTACCTCAGCGCTGAGCATCGTTCGTCCTCGCCTGGTCGTCATCGCTCAGACGCCTCCCGCCTGGAGCAGGTCATGGCTTTGTCTCCTCGCGCCCCACCCGCCGCAAAGCAAACCGAGGCCAAGAAGAAGGACAAGGAGAAAGACACAACTTCATCCTCGTCGGGACCATCCCCGTCTTCCTCGCCTCCAGCTTCACCTCCACAGGGTCTGGTGGCCAGGCGCGGCACCATCTCGGCCGCGGCTCCTCCTGCTACGACCACCCCCGCGCTATCCGAGGCCGCGACCTTGGAGATGGTGAAAAAGAACAGGGCAAAGGGTCCCCTCGCCGACGTCGTCACGACTCATGGTACCTTTCCCCTTCCCCTCAAACCCCAACTACGAGCTCAGCCCCTCTCCAACAACATGAAGAGAAGGAACCCTCCCTCCCCCCTTCGCAACCCCAGACCTGGCGCGAGCTGGTCTTTGTTGCACGGCACAAACCCAAGAAAAAGGAATTTAATTTAATTCCTATTTTTGGAATTAATCGTCAAATGAGAAATATTTTTTACTGAATATTACCTCATTTTAATTTTAATGCAAAAACAAATCAAATCAAAACAAAATTTGCTCACGCTGGCGGGTCACAGAGGTGATGGAGGCGACGTACCTGCAGGACTTGGAACGGCTCGACTACCTCTGGACCCGCGGCGCCTCCATCGACTGCCACGACGACATCAACGGCTACACACCCATCATCTGGTTCGTCCTCTTCCTCTTCCTTCTCCGCCTTCTCCTTCTCCTTCGCGAGCTCATCATCATCACCACACGGCCGCATGTGGGGGAACGCACACAGGGGAATCCTCAACGAGAAGAAGCGGAGCGTCAAGTGGCTGATCGACCACGAGGCCAAGGTCAACTGCACCGACAACTCGGGCTGGTCGCCGCTCCACTACGCCGCCTACAACGGGCAAGTCGAGGTCGTGCGCGCCCTCCTCGCCCGCGGCGCCAGCCCCTCGGTCAAGAACCACAAGAGCAAGACGCCAGGTACCGTCTTCTTCTTCTTCATCATCATCATCATGTTCATCATGTTGTTGATCACTGACCGCGCTCGTGTCGGTGCTGCAGCGGACCTGAGTAAGAACCGCGCGGTGATCAAGATGCTGAAGGAGGCCCGGGACAAGGAGAAGGGCCCCAGCAGCCGCCTCACCTGGTTCGGCTTCAAGGGCTCGGCCGACAACGGCGCCTCGGGCGGCAACGGCACCCTGCGCCGCGGGGCCGCCTCCCCGGCCGGGCAGGCGTCGTCGACCTTCATGCCCTCGCCCAAAGCGTCGATGTCAGCGGCCAACCTCAGGTCCCATACAAAGTCGACGCCGTCGACGTCGACGTCGTCGTCCTCCTCGGCTGCCGTGCCGGAGGCCGAGGAGAGCGACGAGAGCCGACGCAAGCGGGTCGACCTGGACCAGCGCGAGCGCGAAATGAACGACATGAACACCTACCTCACCTCCAAGGAGCGCGAGCTCTACCTCAAAGAGCAGGAGCTCCACCTGATCGAGGAGCGCGGTGCGTCCTTCATCGTTGTTGTCGTCACCGTCCTTATTGTCGTCGTCATCATTATCATTGTCGTTGTCCTCACGCAGCGTTGCGCGACTGTGGCAGTCATGGGCAAGGACGTCTGGATGAGCACTCGCGAGAAGGAGCTCCACAAGCTCTCCAAGCGGCTCGACAAGCAGCGCGAGAAGCTCAGCAACCGCGAGCGCGCCCTCGTCGAGGCCGAGGAGCGGCACCGAGGTATCGTTTTTTTTTTTAATTACTT
>NAVB01001779.1:0-11316 GCA_002179805.1 Acanthamoeba lenticulata | reverse complement strand
TCACAGCAGCAGAATCCGACGGACAATCAGAGCGAGAACCTCCTCCAGTTCGGAACCCGCCGGCGATCCACCAAAGGCGCCGCTGCTGCCGCAGCAACAACCGAGACGCCTTCCATCGAAACGCCTTCTGCCGACGCCGACGTCGACGCCGCCAGCGACAGCACAGCCACGATTGCCGCCACAACGATGCCGCCACCCTTGCCGACGGTCATCAACGTCACGGCGCCTGCGGAGGCCGATACGGGCCAGAGCCAGGACCAGAGCCTGAGCCTGGGCCAGGGCCTGGAGAGCCAGGTGCAAGGGACAGTTGAGCCGGTGCCGGTCGCGGCGGAGCCGAGCGCAGCCGGCGTGCCGCGACTCCTGCTGCGATTTGAGGACGACGAAAAGGAGCAGCAGCAGACCGAGGGCCAGCGCTTGGCGGCGTCCGCCGGGAGCGAGGAGGTGGGCCCAAAGACTTCGCCCGCAGTGTCGCCCAACACCAAGACGAGGAGAAACAGGGCGACGCCCAAGAAGACGAGGAAGGGCAAGGAGAAGGCCGTCAACGACGAAGACGAGAAAGACGAGGACTATGTGGACCAGAGCGACGAAGATGATGACGACGAACTCGAAGACGATGACCACCACGCCATGGAGGACGACCTGCTCGAGGACGATGATGAGGACGACGAGCCTCCGCTAGAGCCGTTGCGAGACACCTCCGTGTTCGAGGCCATCGTGGCCGCGATCACGTTCGAGGCCTACTTTGACCTCGTGCTCAAGGTGTGCAAGTCGCTCGTGGCGCTCGAGCAGCACTCGGACGCGGCGTCCATCGTCAAGGATCTCCTCACCTGCAAGTTTGTCGAGAAGGACTACAGGGACCAGCTCCACTTCCTCTACGTCGGTATGCGCCGAAGCCTTGTCATCGTGGTGGACGAGCTCGAGTTGATGATGGTGATGATGGCTAATGGTGTGGCCACGACAGGCGTGGCGTTTGATCACGGCGACTTTGAGGCGGCGTATGAGGGCATCCGGCTTATCTGCATGCGCAACCCGCAGTCGATGCGGGCGTGGAACTTGCTCAACACGACCACCATCCGCATGGGCGAGTTCAACTCGCGCTCGCACCACAAGTTCATCGTGCGCCAGCTGCTGCGCAACCCCAACTCGGTGCCGCTCATGATCCTCGCCGGCCACGACTGCAACATCTCTGGTATGTGCGCTCTCATGCCTGCTGGCAATTCGAACTCTAAGTTTTTTGACAACGACTCGTTGCCAATCTCGTGGGTGATGATGATGATCACAGGCTCGCACAAGTTCGCGCTGGGCGAGTACTTCCGGGCCTATCACTACGCGCCCAAGCACTCGATGATCTCGCTCTGCATTGGCCTGACCTACCTGGCGCAGGTGATGAACAGACGACGGCCGGAGCGACACCACATGGTGCTGCAGGCCTTCACCTTCCTCTACCAGTACCATTTCCTGCGCGAGGACGACAACCCGCAGGAGGCCGCCTACAACGTGGGCCGCGCGTTCCACCAGCTCGGCCTGGTCCACTTGGCTGTTCCCTACTACGAGCGCGCGCTCATGCTCCCGGCGCCGTCGGCCTACGCCACACCAGAGCACTACGACCTCAGGCGCGAGGCCGCCTACAACCTGGCCCTCATCTACAAGGCGTCTGGTGCTCCGCACCTGGCCTTGCAGATCACCAGGCAGTACTGCGTCGTGTGAAGCGGTCAAGTAGTTGGCATCTCAGATATGATGCCACAAATTAATTAATTTCAAAATAACTAAAGCATTTCGGGGTATGTGCACTGCCTGCTCGAAGGGAGCGCACGCGAGTGCTGCAACAAACAAGAAAGCGCAGGCGATGTCATCGTGCGTCGGCCAGAGGCGCGAGCCCAGTTCTATGGCGCAAGCAACGGATGAGGTTTCTTCAATGTGGCGAACAATCTGCGGTTGTCTTCTTTACCTCAGCGTCTACAGATGGCCTGCGTTGATCAGTAAGGACCAGAAACACGTGTTAGTGGACCTCAAGACGAGGCCCTGCTGCAAGTCGTGCAGCGCGACCTCGCCCCCGAAGTGGCACGACTTGCCCCTCAACTTCGTGCTAAGGGTCGGGGACCTCTTCAACCTGGAACCAGAGGCCTTATGGAAGGGCGGTGATAAGCCGAAGAGCAGCGCTTCCTTTTGGATTGACGACTGCACTCTGAGGCTTATCTTCAAGACCACCATGGCGAACACGGATAAAAGACGTAGAAAGTGCAAAGTGGCGCTGACTCTGCGGTACACCTCGCACGGCCACGACTGTGCTATCAAAGAGGGCAACGTCATCTGGGCAAGCAAGGGAGGCACTATGGAGCGAGAGAAGCACGTAACGCAGCTTTACAAGAGCCAAGTTCCAGTTGAGGTCACCAGGTGGCAAGAGCTCTTGGACGCTGGTGAGAGCATCAAGAAGCCAAGGTACGACCCCCTTTTTTCTGTTTATCCTGCCGAGAAGGAGCTGAGAGAGCAGGTGGCAGCAGCAAGAGGAAGGCCAAGCGGCAAAAGACGACCGATGATGCGGCTGCTTTGCCGCAGACCGATGACGCTGCAGCTACGCCCATGCATCTGGCAGATCAACAAGGTATTGTTGTCTTCTTTTGCTTGGTCAAAACTATGGCTGCCTAATGTCCACAACAAGCAGCTCTGAAGAACCGTGATGATGCTGAGCTTCATCAGCCGCCAGTGTTTCTCGAGCAAGAGCAAGAGCAAGAGCAAAAGCAAACAGGTACCTTGTTTGGACATGACCAAGCGATTCTTACTTGTGGGTTCTCATCAAGTGCGTGATCGCGAAGGCAACGTGTATGTCGGGGGACAACAGGATCTAGCACCGTTCGACGAGCCAACACTGCCTCTACCCACCAACTCGCACGCCTTGATAGAGCACTTGAACGCTGTGATCCAATGTCTCCATTGGGAGAATGAGAGGTTGAAGTGGCAGCTCAGGGAAGCTGGCCTCCTGCCCGCCCACGAGGGGATGCAGCCCGCCGAGGAGGTCTCTCTCTGCACGGAACCCGCAGAGAGCGAAATTTATAGCTCTAGGTACCATCATCTAGCCCCCCCTCCAATGGTACCGCACTCTTCAAAGTGCTCACTCTTCGGCAGCGGCACCCTCTCTCGAGCCAGCGACATTGGGGGCGACTTCAACTCAAACGATGCAGCGCCTTTGCAGGAAATACGCTTGTCCCTTGGCCTGTGAGCTTACGTTCCTTCCTGGCGGATGGTTTCAAGAGAGGCCAATGGACAGTCCCGCTGATTGGACTAAAATACGCGCTTAATTGTATTCCTTTCCCGGGATTTTTTTCCTTCCGCAAGACACCAGTCAAGTCCTCAGCCTTGAAGATGTGGGAGAAAGGCGAGACGGTTCCCCATTTGCAAGAGGAAGCGGACAGTGAGTCCTCTTGGAGCAAGGCGGGAGAGCGAGAGCGCCTCCTGCCCACAAGCACAACCCCCAGCGGGAAGAAGAACGCTACCGGTGACTACTACTACTCCTCGTCGTCGCCGTCCACGGCTCGAGGCGCTCAAGTGCGCGTCGAGGACGTCCAGGCCTGGTGCTGGCAAGTTAAGGTGCCATGCATGGGCGGTGGTGGCGACTTTCTCGTTGGTGGTGAGCATGACGAAGACCAAGTCACCGCCAATGACCTCGGACAAGAGGGCAGGAAATGGCTCTTGCGTGGCATCAAAGCCACGGCCACGCCCGGCCGCCTCTTCGCCATCCTCGGTCCCTCAGGCAGCGGCAAGACGACGCTGCTGAACGTCATGGCCGGCCGGATGGCCGACGGCTCGGCCATGGGGCTGCTCACCCGCCTGGGCGTCACTGGCCGCGTCCTCTACAACGACATCGCGCTCGAGCCGGAGGAAGCTCGACAGGTGATGGGCTACGTGCTCCAGCACGACCACCTCCTGCCTAACCTCACCGTGCGCGAGACCCTTCGCTACGCCGGTTTGCTCCGGCTCCCGCCGAACCTCTCCAGCTCACACAAGCGAGCCATCGTGCGCGCCACCTCGCTTCGTTTCGCCTCGCCTCGCTTCACCTTGCTTCGCCTACTTCATGGCTCACCTTTCTCGTCCAGGTCGAGGAGGTGATCACGGAGCTCGGCCTGCGGGACTGCGCCGACCGCCGTGTGGGCGGGGACGGCGCCCATGGCATCTCTGGCGGCGAGCGGCGGCGCGTCTCCATCGGCGTCCAGGTGCCCGCCCTCATGCCCCACACGCAAGCGTGTTCACACGCTCATCATGAACCGCACGACACGCACACACGATCATCATCAGATGTTGACCGACCCTGGCGTGCTGTTCCTCGACGAGCCGACGTCGGGCCTGGACAGCTACACGGCCAACCGGCTGATGGCGACGCTGGCCGACCTGGCTCACCAGGGCCGCACCATCATATGCACCATCCACCAGCCGCGCTCCGACATTTTTCAGCTGTTTGACGACGTCATGCTCCTGTCCAAGGGTTCGTCCTCGCCCCTACGATTATGCGATCTCGGGGTTCATGACGTCCGGCACGACACACACAGGACAGCAGGTCTACTGTGGCCCGGCGCAGGCGATGCTGGCCCACTTGGCGGGCGCGGGGTTTGTGTGCCCGACGCATTCGAACCCGGCCGACTTTGCGCTCGACCTGATCGCCATCGACGTGCGGTCGCCTGAGGTCGAACGCACGTCCTACGCGCGGCTGGCCAAGCTCACGGCCTACTACCGTGCGCGCTGCGAGGCCGACAAAGGGCACCAGCAAGACGCCGACGGCGCTGTCGCTGAGGCCAAGCAGCACGACAAACAAGCGCGCAAGCGCATTTTCGAGCAAATGCAGCAGCAGCGCATCGGGGTCGTGACACAGACGCTGGTGCTCGTGGCGCGGGCTTTCACCAACCTCGTGCGCGACAACATGGTGATCCTCGTCCGGCTGGTGGAGGCCATCCTTATGAGTCTGTGCGTGGGCGGCATTTTCTACCAGCTCGAGACCGACAACATTCCCTCGCTCCGCAGCCGAGCGGCGGCGCTTTACGCCGTCGTCTCCCTTCAGCCCTATCTCATCATGCTGGCCACCGTCGTGCAATGTATGTTTATTGTTTATGATGTTCTTTTTATTTTTACTTTTATTTTACTTTTAATTTCAATTACGAGCAAAATTAATTTTTATTTTATCTCTTTTATTTTTGTGGCCGAGCAGACGAGAGTGAGCTCAAGGTGTTCAGCCGAGACTACTTTGACAACATGGTGTCGACTACGGGGTACTTCACAGCGATGCTGGTGACGTCGTTTCCTCTCTCAGCCGTCCTGCCTTCGGTCTTTTGCGGCATCTTCTACTGGATCGTCGGCCTGCGGCCCGAGTGGGAGGCCTTCCTCTGGTTCCTCTTCATCATGACGTACGCCGCGTCGCGCCTCTCTCTTCTTTTCCACCTGCCGTGCGGCACTGACCAGATTTGACTTGTGGGCGCAGGATCATGCAATACGCCAGTGAGGCGCTGGGCTACGCGTGCATCGCGCTCTGTCGCAGCTTCGGGCCGGCCTCTCTCGTCGGTAACTTCTTCCTCACGTTCTGGACGGCCTGCGCTGGGTTCCTGATCAATCCGGCCACCTTCCCGGTCTACCTCCGCTACATTGGTGCGTTTTTATTGTTGTTGGAGCCTCTGCTTGCGTGCCGGGACTCGAGACTCGATCTCACGCCGAGTGGGCGCTGCGCACAGGCTACACGTCTCCATGCCAGTACGCCTTCGCGGCGCTGGCCGTGGTGGAGTTCAAGGACAATATCTACGACTGCCCCTTTGACGACCCAGATGACCCGCTCTGCCTCAACTTTGAAGGTGTGCGCCTTGTCCTGAGGACTAGATGCTGCCTGGATCTGGTTGTTGTCGCCTTCCTGATTGTTTGTTTGTATGTTTGGTGCATGATCGCAGGCAACTACATCCTGTCACAGCTGCACCTGATCTTTGACAGTCTGCTGCCCAACCTGCTCATCTTGGGGTCGATCGCGGTCATCTTCCGCGTAGTGGCTTTCTTGATCCTTGTCCTCATCAAGCGCAAACCATGAGACAGAACCCATTAAAAACAAAAAATAAAAAATAATTAAAAAATCAAATTAATTCCACATTTTTCAAATTGGTAAGCAACAGGAGCCCCTAGCCGCAGCGTTTCTTTCTTGACAGACCGCACGTGGTGTCCGCGGAGGCTTGTTCCTTGCCGGCAGGTCTTGCCAATGTTGTTCTCGCCTCTGTACCCAACGCACTTGCCGTCCGGTACGCGTAGCGTGCCAACTCTCGCTTTTCTAATCTCACCGCTTCATCGTTTTGAATGGGATTTGTACTACGTTTTGATTGATCTTTGGTTGTCCCCTGTAGAAGATGCACCACCAACGCTCCAACAAACCAAGGCCACGTCAGCACGCGGCTCCTTTGCCTGAGCGGCGCCAGGGCGAACCTCTGGAGGAGGCTCATTTCTCAGGAACCATTGTCGACGTTACGCACCTGAGCCAGGTGCCTGCTGCTCTGGCCCTTCTCATGCAGGTAGGCACCAACGCCCTCTTGAAGCGCCTCATTCGAATGAGCTACGCTCACGCTCTTGGCTTGCTTTCATCCTCAGGACGCTACGTGGCCTGATAAGTTGCCGAATGAACCACGCTACGCGGTAGGGATCGACATGGAATGGCGTCCCGATCAAGTCAAGCACCAGTCCAACCCCATCTCGCTCATTCAGGTGTCCAGCCTGAACGTGTGCGTCCTCTTCCACATGCTGAAGCTGAACCACATGCCCGCGAAACTGGAGGACTTGCTCTGCGATCCAAACGTGTTCAAGGTCTGCATTCCCTTCCGTTCTCAATGCAGTGGTGCTCTACTTGGGCTTATGGGGGAAGCGCTTTCTGTCGCAGGTCGGGGTCGGCATTGGAAATGACCTCAAGAAACTGCGTACGCAGTTCGGCCTCACACCAGAGCGCATGTTCGACATTGCGCAAATGGCGCGCAGCCTCGGGTACAAGCGTCTAGGCCTCCAGTCGCTTGCTCTCGACGTTCTGGACATGTACATCAACCGCTCGCTGTCGCGGAGCAACTGGGCCAGCCAACTCAGCGCGGCCCAGCGGTGCTATGCCGCGGTCGATGCCTGGCTTGCGCTCGAGCTGTGGTTCTGCCTGCGGAGTAACGAGGCCTACGAGCGACGCACACCCTACTGGACTACCGTACCGACACCTTTGCCCAAGCCTGTGGGGCGCCGCCCAAGCCAGGAGCCTCATGTCGTCCACGTGACGCGAGCGCAGCAAGCCGGATACGCCATCAGCTGCCTGAAAAGGGTAAGCCAAGGCTTTTATTCTAATCATGTTTTACGTTTGATGCGATTATTGTCATTCCCTTCTACGTGTCCAGGACGCCGTTTGGCAGAGTGCTCTGAAGGATGAGCCGCATCGCTTTGTAGGCTTCGATATTGGCTTTGTCAACAGCGGAGCCCTCGCTTACATCATGCTTGCCGGCGACCACGTGTGCATCGTCTTCCACATGCGCAAGTTGCGGGCTATGCCTGCGGAACTGCACGACCTGCTCTGCGACAAGAACACGCTCAAGGTGCTAGTGCCTCTTTGCTTGTCCGCTGCGTGTACGCATCCCAAGCGCTCAACCGCACTTTTGCTCCGCTTGAATGGCGACAGGCAGGGATCAACATCAGCACTGATCTGAGGATTCTTCGCCAGTACGGGATTGAGCCAAGGCGTTTGATCGACACGGCGCAGATGGCTCGGCCTTGACTTCCACAGGCTATCCTTTCCAGCGCTCATGCAAGACGTTCTCAACAGGGATGTGAGTGCAATGAGAATGCACGACGACGTTCATGCTGAAACGCTTGGCGCCAGGGGAACGCTCAAGCTCTACAAGGGCCTGAGGAAGATCGAAACCGACGAAGATCGCTTCCCGTACTGGGCGCGCGCGGAGCAAGAACCGCGCGTGGTGATTCACCACGTCGGTATAGCCATCTGCGAACCTTTGTAACGTCTTTAAAGAGAAGATGGTGACCAACGCTGTGGTCACCAGCTTTCTTGTTGTACAAGAGGCAAGTCCCGACTGGGATGTTCACTCCCGATCGACGTTGTAGTGGAGGGCGATCTTGGAGAGGAGGGCGTCGCAAGTCTTCTTGGCGTCGCCAAAGAGCATCGACGTGTTGGGCTTGTAGAAGACCGGGTTGGGCACGTCGGCATAGCCGCCCGCCAGCGAGCGCTTCATGACAATGACGTTCTTGGCCTTCCACACCTGCAGCACGGGCATCCCCGCGATCAGCGAGTTGGGGTCCTCCTCGGCCGCCGAGTTGACCGTGTCATTGGCTCCTATCACCAGCGCCTGCGTCGGTCGACGTGCACACAAGTGTTTATGAGTTCATCATCGTCTTCATCAGTATCATCATCAAAGCGGTGGTCATGACGTACGAGGTCAGTCTTGGGGAAGTCCTCGTTGATCTCCTCCATCTCGTGGACGATGTCGTAGGGAATCGAGGCCTCGGCAAGCAGCACGTTGAGCTGGCCTGGCATGCGGCCGGCGACCGGGTGGATGCCAAAACGCACGTCGACGTTGTTGCTGCGCAGAATCCTCGTGATCTCGGCGATGGCGTACTGGGCCTTGGCCACGGCCATTCCTATCATTCCACGCACGACCAACGTCAGCCACACATGAGCGCGAGGGCAAGGCGCGCGAGGGCAGGGCTGGGGGCGAACCGTAGCCAGGAGTGATGATGACGCTCTTGGCGTTGGTCAGCATCTCGACGGCCTCGTCCACGTTGCACTCCTGTGCCGTGCCGGAGATCTGGGCCTGCGGGGCGGTGCTGATTCCGTAGCCGCCAAAGATAACGGAGAGGAGCGGCCGGTTCATGGCCTTGCACATGATGTACGACAGGATGGCGCCCGACGAGCCCACCAGCGCGCCCACGATCGTCAGCAGGTCGTTTCCGAGCATGAACCCTGTCATGGTTGTCGTAGTCGTTGTTGTCAGCAAAGATGATGAGGACGAGAACGAGGAGAAGGAGACGCAAGAGGAGACCTTCAGCGCAGAGGGCCCAGCCGCTGTAGCTGTTGAGAACGGTAATGACCACCGGCATGTCGGCACCGCCGATGGAGGCCGTCGCGTGGGCGCCCAGCGCGAACGACGACACCGCCGAGTAGCCCAGGTAGCCCAGTCCTGCCACAGATTTTAGCAAAAATTGGAAACAAATTTGAAAAAAATAGGAAAATAAATTGGAATTTTTCAGAGACGTACCGACGATGGGGTCCGTGGAGGCCATGAAGCCGGCAAAGGCGCCCACGTTGGAGAGGGCGAGGCCGGCGTTGAGGACGTTGCGGCCAGGCAGCTGGAGGGGCTTGGAGTTGAGGAGGCCCTGCAGCTTGCCGAAGGCCGTGAGCGAGCCCGTGAAGGTGACACCGCCGATGAAGGTGCCCAGGAAGATGGCGCTCTTCTCCACGTTGCCCATCGGGTCCAGCGCAAAGGACTCGTGGTCCAGCATGTACTGCGCCACAGAGACCGCCACGGCCGCGAGGCCCACCAGGCTGTGGAAGCCCGCCACGAGCTGCGGCAGGTCGGTGATGGCCACCTTCTTGGAGATGGCCAGGCCCGTGGCTCCGCCCAGGCCGGAGATGAGGGCCATCTGGGCCAGGACCTCGGGCGACGGGGCGATGTGGCTGACGGTGGCGGCCACGCCGATGGCCACGCCGAGCTGGCCCAGCGTGTTGCCCAGCCGGGCAGTCTTCTGGTTGGACAGGCAGGCTAGGGCGCCGATGCAGGACCCGGCCGAGACCAGGCCGGCCAGGGAGTGGATCGACTGCGGGCCGTAGAGGGCCTCGGCCGCCAGCGCGCCGCCGATGAAGAGGCCGCCCGGGACGGCGTAGAGGTAGCCGTAGTCCTTGGGGTCGCCCTCACGCCGGAACATGTCGAGCATGCGGCCGGTCACCTTGAAGCCGCCAAACACGTTGACGGACGACATGAACACGGCACTGGCGGCGAGCAGCGTCGGGAGGTCGTCTGGCAGGTAGCTCCCGCCCATGAGGTGCAGCCCGCCAATGCCCACCACGCCCGACACGGCGTTGGTCACCGACATCAGCGGCGAGTGCAGGGCCGGCGTCACGCCCCACACCACCTGGTAGCCCACGATCGACGCCAGCGCAAACGTCGTCAGCGCCTCGTCGAAGCCCGGCGGAGAGAATGTCCCCAGGGCTGTCACGCGCGCACGTCCCCAAAAGTCAAAGTCAATACTGGACGACGTCGGAATGGCGGTGGTAGGCTCACGAACCGAGGGCGGTGCTGAAGGCGGCCGAGGTCAGAGTGATGTCCCGGAGGGTGGACCTGTAGGGGTCCGCGGCCAGGGCCTCGTCCTTCTTGAGGTCCTTCACGACCTGGTCGGCGGCGGCCGCAGTCGCGGTCGCGGCAGCCGCGGCGACGGCGGGCCGCGGCGGCGGCCAGACGAGCTTGCCCTCGTGCAGGACGATGGACCCGCGCACGACCTCGTCGTCCAAGTTGATCCCAAAGAGGCCCGTCTTGGCGTCCGGCGGGGTGATGGACAGCAGGAAGCGGGTGATGTTGTTCGAGTAGAGCGTGGACGACTGCGTGGGCAGTTGGCTTGGCAAGTCGGTGAGACCGATGCAGGTGATGTCCTTGTAGCTGTAGATCTCGCCGGGGCGGGTGACCTCGATGTTGCCGCCGGCCTCGGCGGCCAAGTCCACCAGTACCGAGCCGGGCTTCATGTTGTCGACCTGTTCTTGTATGCAACACACCAAAGAACGAAAGCGAAGCAAGACGTTAAAAAAAATGAAAAAAAAAATGAAAAACGGTTTATGAGGGAGGAGGAGGAAGTGGACCATGGCCTTGGAGATCAGTCGCGGGGCGGGCTTTCCGGGGATCAGAGCGGTCGTGATGACGATATCCACTTCCTGTATGGGACGGCAACAAAGCACACAACATTGTCGACATCAGGTCGGTTCAGAACTGCAAGGTTTGAAGGAGGTGTTGAGGAGGTGGACCTTGAGCTGCTTGGCGAAAAGGGCCATTTCGGCTTCGATAAACTCTTTGGACATCTCCTTGGCGTAGCCACCTCCGCCTTCACCCGACTCTTTGATGTGGACCTCCAGGAACTCGGCGCCCAGTGACTGCACCTGCTCCTTCACGGCGGGCCTCGTGTCGAACGCGCGCACGATGGCGCCCATGCTCCGGGCTGTCGCGACGGCCGACAGGCCCGCCACGCCAGCGCCAATCACGAGCACTTTGGCCGGCGGCACCTGAAAATGAAAATCAGTCAATGAAGAAGGCCGCAAGGAAGAAGAGAAAAGAGAAGAGG